>NSDO01000078.1:7989-18011 GCA_002286825.1 Lagenidium giganteum | reverse complement strand
TAGTGAGAGTCTTCCGCTTCCTGCCGCGCTCACCTACTCTGCTTGGCCTCCTGCAGTGGGCTCAGGACACTTGGGGAAGGCGAGGGACTTGAGTGGTTGCTGGAAAGTTTGGCTCTGATTGTTCGGTTTACTCTGGACATCTAGCCTCTGATACTTGATATCCTGTCCTACCTGACCTATCCCATATGGGAAGTATCGGTGAAATACATATACCGGGATCGTACCGGAAAATATCTACCAACCGCCCGGAATATAGTACATATTTATCTGCTACCATCGTCGAGGATTCGCGGAAAGTTCCAACGCCTCTTCGCCCTTGTCCTGGGTGTACTTCCGCCTGCAGGGAGGTCTCGCAGGACACCTCGACCGTCAAAGCCGCCGGTCCCCCGCGTTCTTTCCGTCGTCCTTGCCCGCGTTCGTCCCTCGCGCACCTCTCCATCCTCCGTCGACACGCGTATCCTGAGTCCAATCCTCATGCCGACACTGATACACTTGAGAGTCAGCACTTGGAAGACTTTTCTTCTTCCAACTCAATTCGCAGACCTCAAAAAATCCCACAAACAAGCAAATTAAAGACCTGTTCATAAGAAAGGAAACTGAAGACTGAGGAAATCCTGCGAGCGTGCGGTCCTATACGACCTTCTCCTACGCGATCTTTCCTCGGCGCACTCTGTCCTCAAAGGGTCTCCCACACGAACTCTCAAACAAATGTTCTTAAACATGCAAACCACAAAAGATTCTTGGGATCTTCTCACTCTTGGTCCCTGATGTCAGGTGTTTTGTCGACAGTGACCACCCAATCGCTTTTGATCCACTTGATTACTTGTGTTTTGGGTGATAGCTTGAATTTCCAGTTATCGTTGCACGAATTTCACCAAAACCTTGAAAATCCAGTAATCGCATGACATATGAAAATACTTTACTGGGCAAAACTTGAAAACGCGCTACCACATCTGTCTGCACGTTGCTTGTCGATGACCTTGTTCATTCGCCTCTGTAAGTTCTCGTTCGTTCGTGTCTGCGCACCACTTCCATCATCGCGATCGTCTTCCTTTATGGGTTATCCAGCGCGACGATTTGGTCGTTGCTTCGCTCGTTCGTCCTGGAGTTGGAATAAGGCAAATTTCTGTCGTGCGGACCTCTGCATGCATTGTGGCAACAACTCGTCGGCCTGTTATCGGCAGCTATATTATAGCTCTATGTACACGCTACGTTTGTCTGGGCCCTTGCTTACACAGCCCCCGCAGGGATAAAATACACGCAACCAAACTGCATTTTGTTTTATTCGTTAGCTACAGTTCGTATCCTGCTAATTACGGTGAGCGACGCTGCAGTCCGTGAGCTCGGGGGCTGGGGTTAGCAATCACCCGATCACCTGGCTGGGTTGACTAGCAAGGGATCGGGTTGACCTCCAGCCCCGCATCTCACGAAATGCTGAGCCATGTGTGTGCTTTGTGTGGGCCATGAGCGCATGCCCCCGCATGCGTGCTCGACATGCAATGACACATGTCCTGGCATGCCGAGCACCCATGTGGGGACGTGAGTTTAGCAAACTACACACACATGAACACACGCAGTACCCACACGCACATCACATGGCACATGCAACATACAAAGACACATTGCATAGCACGCACGCACATATGATGAAGTGCTCACATCAATCATCCGATGAAAAAAAAATCTTACGGACAGAGTCTCGGAACCCCAGACCCGGTCCCTCAAAGAAGGATGTGTCCCGAATGGAAGCCAAGAGCGCCCAGGCGGAATTCGACCAACCGTCGCATCGCTGCCGGAAGATCGACGGCCAGATCGTTGCCCGAAGAGGCCACCGGTCAGTACGCAATGACACGTACCGGAGTCGTGTGGATCGATGGAAGTCAATCACAGCCACAGCGATCCGATCACGCGAGGGCGTTCGATCATCATCCAGAGCTTCGGTGGTGACTGATCGATGCCCTCGATCACCGATCAATGTATTGGAACAGGAGGCCAAGACGCCGACAACAGACTGCGGAAAAAACGATCGGCGCCAAGGCCATCACTGCGAGCATCCATGCGGCGGATCGTGAGCATCTGATCGAAGCGAGTGAGTGCGAGCTGGCGCAGTCAACGACGAAGACGTGATCGACAACATCAAGGATGGCGTGTTGGTGCGCAGCGATCGAACCTCGATCGCCTGCGGATAACCAAAGGTGCGCCGATCGGGTGCCCGATCAACGTGACCAACAGCAGAGGTGCAATCGACAACATTACGACCGAGGGCAGGTGGCCGAAGTGACAACCGATCGAGGTTTCAACTGCGGCGATCCGAGGTGGCGACATACCCAGTGGGGCAACAATCGACGTGCGGTCACCGTACGCATAGTCAGGAACGGACCAATCAGAGGGCAACGGGTGTGATCACAGAGGGCGTGTGTTCCGATCAAGTCATAGACGACCAGGCACACACCGGTCGGAGTCACAACCTGTTCTCCATCAGTGATGCAACAAGACAGATCCGCAGGTTCGTAACAAATCACACAGACCTGTGTTTCTAACACAGGTCCGTCATTTGCGGTGTCATCAGCGGCGTCATCCTACTGGGACAGGTCAATAACGTCGGACCCCTCCCTAGTGACGTCGATGGTGGCTTGAGGGGTAGGGTCGGCATGCGGCGCTGGTGGCGCGACCGCATCGTCTACTGGAAGGCGGTGGCCGCGTTGCGTGCGGTGCCGGGACAGGCCGGACGGCCAGGCGTAGGCCCGGAGGCAGATCTCGCAGAGATGAGCCTCTTGGCGGGCTGGGCGTGTGTCGGCCATGATGCAGAACGCAGAATGGCCCCGCATCAGGGCCGCCGGTGCCTGAACATGCGTGTGCGTGTGTGGTGGCGCAAGTTCCATGCCAGAACTGCGCGAACGGGTGTTGTGACACCTGTGTGGCCAAATTGTTCGCGAGTAGGGGTGACCGCGCCGCTTGCCCATTTGGTCGTGCGCTGATTGTTAAAAATAGGGCTACTAATTGTGGGGTCTGTGGGAGATCCCCAGATGACTCCTCGTTTTTGCCGTACCGATGCGAGCATTCGGTTCACGGTCAGTGCTTAGGCGTACCGCTGCTGGATAGTGACGATAAGTGTACCATCTGCCAGGCCGACTTGGCGATGTAATAACCGGTAGTGGTCATTCTTGTGGACACAGAACCAACGTGCGGCTACGGCAAGGCCAAACTATAAATGGCTGCTGTTGGTAACAGCCATGCAGTCATGATAATGGTAACCGAGGCAGCCTCTACCATGATAACCAAGGCAGTCATTATCATGGTAACTGAGGTAGCCATGACCATGATAACCAAGGCAGCCATTACCATGGTAACCAAGGCAGCCATGACCATGGTAACCAAGGCAGCAAGTATCGTGATAACCAAGGCAGTCATTATCATGGTAACCAAGCCAGCCACTACCATGATAACCAAGGCAGCCATGACCGTGATAACCAAGGCTGCCACGTCCGTGACGATCTGGATCATAAAAACACAGCCAAACTCCAACCCTACACTAAACTATCGCAATCAAAKGATTGCAAGCGCTCTATCGCAATCCGCTGCCAATATCAATCATGGCGGTGAAAATCACTGCTCACGTGCATAGGTAGTGCGAATGTCTGCTCCGCTTACCAGTTGCACGCGCCCAATTGAAACGCAGGTTGACGTCCCATTTACCCCCCCTCCCACTCACTGCACCCCAACCCCAGCATCGCAGATCCAGCTGCATCATCTCTCAGCCGGTTTCTGGTCTGTCATCTGCTGGATTCAACCGCACATGGACTGACGCTCTCATGTTCAGCCGTGCCGACGGAGCACTCTCACCGCTCACTTCGCTTTCTTCTTTCGACTGCACTGGTGGCCCAAGCTGCCTCCCCGCTGCCACCACGCTGCCTCCCTGCTGCCGCCACGCTGTCTCCGTGCTGGCGGCACTGCCAACACTCCGCCCCGCTGATGCGACGCTGTGAACGCCTTCATCTTGTAGTTGTATTAATCCAATATACGTAGATTGGTTTGGTGTTGGTTGGTTCAATCGTTTCTGTCGTCTGGTAATGTTGTGATTCTCTTAATGACGTTCGCTTGTGTCCTCTGTATCTACCTATGCGCGACCCACAATTTGCACTCACCAAACACGGCACCATGACAAGGCTGCGTCTGTCTTGTTGCACTGATCATCTTGAGACAACATAACCTCCGTGCATCCATCTGACCATGTTACCCTTACCACCTGGCCGTGCTTGGCATTATCAGACCATATTACCCTTACCACCTTATCTTAGCCCTTATCCGCTTGCCACGCCGGTTTTGGCATCCATGTGCTTCGACGACACTTCTCATGGCTGTTTTTGGCTTCTCATGGCTGTTCTTGGTATCCATGTGGCAATTTGAACGTATTCGCATCGATTGCTCACCTGCAAGTATCCTCCAACCCGGACACGCATCAATGGGCTGGCTTAGGCTGCGCGTACCCATCTGCCTCTTCAGCTGCCTGCGTACCCATCTGGTGCGGTGCATAGAGCCACATTTCTAAACCGACGTCAGCGCAGACGAACGAGTTCCAGTACGACCTCTCCAGCAACCGCGGTCTCTACACATGGGATGCGGTCAAGCGTGCCACCATGGCCAAGGAAGAGACGGTGCAGTGGTGCATGGATGCTGGGCTCTTCGCGCGTGAGATGCTGTGCCCATCATGTGGTGAACCCATGGTGCTGTACCTCGGCTCCGACTGGCGATGCAACCGATCGGGGTGTCGGCGGGAGCTCAGCGTTCGCAAGAACTCGTTTTTTTCGGACACGACTGCCGTTGAATAAGGCAGTCAAGCTCATGTACCACTGGGCAGCTGAGAGTTCGGTAAGCAAGGTTCAGCAGATGACCAAGGTAAGTCGCAAGACAGCAACCCAGTGGTTTGAGCACTGCATGACTGTCTCCGTTGGAGAGATGGAGCGATGTCCCCCGACGGTACGTAGCAAGAGCGGTGGTTATGTACGATCATTAATGGTGTGTGTTTGCAGATCGGAGGTGATGGTCACGTCGTCGAAATTGACGAGAATCGAGGCACCAGACACAAGGATTGCGGGTTGTTTGGCGGTGTTGACAGGTCTACGAACAAGTGGTTCGGGGTCATGGTGGGCGAGAAAAGGACTCAAGAGGTTTTGTTTCCTTGGATACATCAAGCCAGGGTAAGTCAGTGCTCGTTGCTTTGATTGCGATACCCGCTGACTTGCCTGTGTCGTTGCTGCGTTTAGCCCACTGATTATGAGCGACATGTACGCGAAGTACGTGTCAGCGGATGGCAAGCGGAATTTGTCCAATGCCAGGTCTATGAGAGGGTACCGCTATGGTCATCGCTGGGTAAACCACTCCCAGAACTTTGTCGACCCAACGACCAGGGCCCACACACACAGCGCATCGAAGGTGCATGAGAAGTCCGTCTCAAGGGCAAATCAAGGCAAGTGTATGTGTGTTTGTGTTATCATGTTGACTGAATGTTGTTACAGACAGGCGCGTCGTGGGATGCTGAAGACTCCAGTGGATAAATTTATCCAGGAAAGCCTATGGTGGTGCTGGGTTTTCCAGACAACAGGCCAGCTTCGGCGGATGAAGTGTTCATGGGTCTGTGCCTCGGCATTCGCCGCCATAACTGGGTCTAAGTAGAAAGTGTGCATATTTATCCCTTTAATACCACGTACAGTATCATTGATGGCAATTGACCATGATAATTCGATTAATGTTGGTTTTTGACCTTTCGTGCTCGTGCAACATCAGCGCAACATCAGCTTCACCCCGTCGCGCAACTTCAGCGCAAAATCAGGGCCAACGTCACAGTCGCTCAACCTCACAGATAAGGTTCACGTAACAAAAAACACGGGAGATGTGTCGTGCTGTGCCGTTGGGATGCTCCCATGAACTCAATTGGTCTCGTTGCTTTGTTTTGCGGGTTGTATTCGTTCATGACGGTTGACGTTCAGTCTGTAGCCCAGACCTGGCCATTATATTGGGCAGTCCGTTGGCTCAACTCAGTGTTGTTGCGTCGAGAACGAGAGCGAGGCTATCGACAACGGCAAGTCGGTCCGTATTCGTAACTAAGCGTAGACATCTCATTATAAACTCAACCAATCAATTCTGACAACCTGGTGCTGGCGCCGGTGGTGGTGCAGCGTGGGTCTGCGTCCGGCCAGGCGACGGTCGCGGAGACAAGTGCACTGCCCGACGACGCAAAGGAAGCGCATCCACGCGCGAGTAGAACTCGATGGCGTCCTGGATGGAACGCAGGCGCAGCGTGTGGAGAGGTTATCGCTTGTCACGTTAAGTATCGAAGGCTCGGCTGATCTCCACCACGCGGTCGCTGAGTGATACGAATTCCTGCATCGATGGCCCCACAGTCGTCTTTCTGACCAATAACTCTCCACAGGATGACGCTGATGTCAATAATTTCACGTGTGTTGCGCGGCACGTACAGCAGCCACGTGTAGTATAGCGTGTCTTTCGTGCGGATCAGGTCGCCGTTTCGTGCAAGCGTGAAGCCGAAGCCACACAACGCGCTGATCGGGAAGACGCGCTTGTCATTCATTTCAAACGTGATCGTTTGGCCGCTAAATCCGTTGCAGTCACCGCTGATACAGCGGTGCTCGAACGTTGTGATTTTCCCTGCACGCAGGTGGAACCGTCGTCGATAGGTGAAGTTGGCGTGATACGCGTGCATTCCGACACAGAATGCTGTGTATGTGACAATGACAATATGGAACGGCGCCAAGTCTCGCCAGCCACAGTCAACTGCCTTGTTCTGGCGTCGTCGTTCGTGTTGTACAGTGTCAACGAAAGGACGACGGCAAGCACACCCGCTACGTAGCCAACCATCGCCGCGAGTTTCTTGCCCTTCAAGTTCGTGCAGTCACGATTACAGTAGAAGTTTTGCATCACGAACGGCTCGAGCGAGCACACGATGTAAAAGATCTCGATGCACTGGCAGACCACCATTCCATTCACCCAGCCTTCGGTTGCCGTACCACTTCCAATGATGTTGTACACGGTGTTGCGAAGGTAGTAGATCTCAAAAAAGACGTAGTATGCCAGCATCTGGATCACAACGATTGAGTGACTTGCGAGTCCACTCATTATGACGGCCCAGTTGTTTGGGAGCTTCGGATGCGCGATCACCGCACGAAACGCAACCAGCATTTCCAGTACGATGACTTGGCTGAGGATTCCGTAACGGAACACCCCATTGCTGACCTTGAAGCGGCCGTAGACGAGCGGATTTGACCATGGACGCATGTTCGGAGCAATGCCGTCCTGCCCAAGATTGTCGAAGTATATGTTGAGACTGGGAACGATCGAGTAGATGCTCTCTTGGTACAGGACTGGTACGACCGCTACGATCTCGTCCTCTTTCTTGAAGTATTTGATGTACTGCGCAGGCACGATGCTGCCGATCGACTCGAGGAAGGTTTTCAGCGACGAGCAGAAGCCCTTGATGTCGTCTGTGACGCAGTCGGAGAACTCGACAACACGGCCAGCATAGCTATGCGTGATCTGCGTCGTCGGGATGCCACTCGGCAGTGTCTTGGTCGCCGATTCGTACGTTCCTCGGACGATTTCGCTGCGGAAATCGACTTTCGCCGCAAAGTTGTACGTGAACTTCATCACGTCGACCTTGGAGGTTGCAGTTTGCAGCGAAGATTGGCCAGCAAGATACACATACGCATACGCCATGTACGTACTTTCGCTGTCCGACGCCCACCAACAGGAATCGTGGATCTCTTGCTCGACAGGTGCTGCCATAATGACGCAAGTGACGACATCGTCCCCGAATGCGTCGCCCGACGTGTTCGAGCACGTTTGCGGTTCTGCAGCACATCTTTCGTCAAAAAATGCGGCCTGATCTCCCTTCGCACGGTACGACTTGTTGAGAAAGTATTCCTTGGGGAACGATCCAACTCGCGTGCGATTGAAGTAGAAGGTTTTGTACGAGTCCCAATCGACTGCTTCGCGGAACAGGCCTTTGCCAATGATGTCTTCATTGGTGTAGACGGACCAGTTACCTTGGATCCTTTCGCAACCGAGCGTGTAGATGAGGACAAAGACGCTGATGATAGGACGGATAAACGCTGCCCAAACGCCCCAGCGGGCCTGTGAATGTTGCGATTCGTCAATCTCCTCCACTGGTCTATCGATCGACTTTTTCACAACGACCTTGGTCGATTTCGTCGGCCCAGCCATGGGCTCGACTCTCCCTCGAAACGACGGAACGAACGTCTGCATGTTTGCTGCTCGCGAAGAGATTGGTGGTAGCGTCAATGGCTGCTTCGCTGGCATGACCTCACGTCGCCAGGGGCTTGGGCGAGATGAACTCTTTAGCTGACGAGCTGAGCGCTCGATGCCCGCGATAACCGCTCACAAACGCAGCACTCAAGCTGAGCGTGCCTATACTTGGTGTTCGTTTCACAACTCACAGGAACTCGGCAGCAAAATCCTTTTCCTTGTCCCTCGGTCCCCTCCACCAATAACACAGGCCAACGACGGTGAGACTGCTCTGTTGCTGACGAAGTCGCTTCGTCGCGGAGGGACGACGGTCCGTCATCGAACACGAGTAAGATGTGTTAGTACAGCTAGGCGCGCGCTCACCCTGTCGTTGTGGAGCTGTCAATAGGAAATGGTGCATGCACAGCTTATGGCTGACAGCAGTGATGTAGTGCAATGGCACTGAGGTGGAGCGAAGGCATGGGCAATGTTCCAGACAAGGCCGCCACCCTATAACGTACGGTGGGGTTTGTACCAACAGCAATGCCTTAAACACACAACACGCTGCTGAGCAGTTGGGCGTCCTTGCGCACGAGCGGTTCGCGCGGCGAACTTGGTCACGAAAATGCCTGCGTGCCAACACGAACTCGACCTCAGCTTCGGACTAAGGGAACACGACCGCAGTATAGCAAGATTTAGCGTTATACAGTCCTAATTGAAAAAGTATATTCATTTCAGAAATATTTTCCAGTCAAATACTGTAGGTATTGTGATCTTCACCGTTTTTGGCCGCTATTTCATCGATTTGGCTGCTTAATAAGGGTCGGTGACTCTGATTTGCATATATATAGGCACTCGGACTCCGATTTACTCACACCGACCCAGATCAACACCCTGTTTGATTTGCCGTGCAACAGGATCCATCTCGCGTCGAAGACCGTGCAAACCACTGGCATTCGGCGCCAGATAGGACAATCGCGCTCTTATACGATGCTCTTCGAGCTGACTGTCAAACTTGGTGACATTGGACGAACGAGTCGAACAACAATACGATTGCCCACTGCGCAGTTTGAGCTCAGCATCGAGGCCAGCTTTGGTGACATCGCTCTCAAGATTGATAGTCTCGTCACTGAAGCTCAATCAAGCTATGAGAAACGAGACCGAACGCGTGAATTCCTGCATGTATCTTCGTCCAAGCATCCATGCAGCCCAAAAGGACTTCATACCGCTCACAGACGAGAACTTCAGGGCACGCATTGCCCTAGCCATGAGCAACTACGACAGACGCAAGAAAGTGACAGGTCCGTTTGTCTGCCAACTATTTGTGTTTGTTGCGCGAAAAGCAAGCACAGGATCTGCCTTGGGAACACTTCGACGCGCGACGGCAAGTTGGGTGACGCAGGCTGCAGATTCGGTAGCTACATACGTGGACGCGAATCCTGATGTCAGAGTGGCATTTTCAATTCCTTCGTTCCTCCACCCGTTCCAACAGCTGACATCGATGATGTTGACCACCAAAGTGACGCGGAAGACCTGCAGTGAAGACCTGTAGTGCGCGGTTGTCGATTGCATGTAATCAAACAAATTAACATTGCGACGAATGAAATAATATGATCGGCCCATGCGATCAAACAAATTAGCATTCGGATAGATGAGGAAATATATGCCAGCTAGTGCTCATTTGCTATTGCTCATTGACACTGAACACCGACTCGTTGAGCCCTGATTCGCCATACCCACAATGCCGGAAGAGATTGACACCG
>NSDO01000866.1:0-13860 GCA_002286825.1 Lagenidium giganteum | reverse complement strand
GAGGTGGGGGAAATTGTCGTGGACAATGGAGACCCGTGGGGTCTCCACCACTTGAGGTGCCGCCGACCGTAGCGGCACAGATGGCGATGGCGTTGCCATGGCGCAACGCAAAGAAAGAGTCGTTGGAAAGGCTCCAAAGTGCTACCACAGCGTACACGCTGTGCACAGTCGAGGAAGCTTGCTTGAGCAAGGTTGGCCTCGCTCACTCGTCCTGACGTGAGTTGATGTACCCCAGTGCCACCGCGCGTTCCGTGCACCATGTGCTGCTTGCTGCGTCTGCTGCCCCTGTGGTAGAAGCGCCACGTTATCGCTCACACCCGCCTCCCCGCGTGTTCCCGGCGTCGCGTGTTGTTACCGCCCCACCGCACCGTCGCCGCATGGCGCCGCCATCTAGTCGCTCACACCCGCTGCTTCGCGTGTTCCCGCCGCCTCGCGTGTTCCCGGCGTCGTGTGTTGTTGCTGTCCCACCATGGTGTTGCCGTCGTTGCGGCGTGACATCGTGCCCTCGTTGTCCCGCGCGCAGTCATCACGCTTTCCAGCTTCGCCCAGCTTCACGCGTTGATTGTCACCACACGATGCCGCGCCCGATGTCACGCGTTGCCCCTGGAATCTCCGTGGTGTTCGCCGCCACGTTGTTGCGGTTGCCACCAGTGAAGTGCATGCCGAAGTACCGGCAAACGGGCACATCAGGGGCGGTCGCTGCGCGTCCCGAGCATCACATGCTGCTCGGCGAGCCTGCTGCTCCATGTGGTGGACTGGCTATTCCGTCGCTCGCATCTGCTGCTCCGCGTACACTCCGCATCACGTGCCGCTCGCGCCATCATCGTCACATGCTGTAATCACTAGTACCCGGCTGTCACCGTCCCCGCGCGTAATTGCCAACAACGTGTGTTGTCATCGCTGTGTAAGCGCGGTGCCACCAAGTGCGGAGACTCACGCGCGCCATCAGAAGCCGAAAGAACGCGTGCGGCAAAACACACACCAGTAAGAGATGATATTCACACGCGCGTTAATCCGTGTCACTGTCGCGAGGTGGCGTCGCCGAACTGCCGAATGACGACCCAACAAACTTACGATTTACGCGGGAGAAGACCTCAGGGGCACGCGCAGGATGCTGATGGTCGGCGCCACGATGATACAACCGCGATGGCTCTTGGTTATCCAGCTCGATCAACATCTCGGCTAGTAACGCATCGCTGGGGCTAGCCGCACACACAGGGAACCACTCGATCGGATCGCGCGGGGGTACCAGAGCGGACAGGTCCAGCAGAATATCCAAATCGCAGTGGCCGGTCTTCATCGCGCGAGCGCTTCCTCGATAACGTCGCCCAACGCGTCACGACAAGCACAGACACGGGCATCACGCTCCGCAATCAGCTGTGCACCCAGGGGAGTTGCCTGCGTCAACGCTAGGATAACGGGTCTGCTCCCAGAGTGCAAACGCGTGCTGGCAAGGGAAGGCCGACACTTGCGCGTGGAGTTGAAGAAACCGGTCATCATGGAGGCTGTACGTGATGGGCGTCGGCGCTGTCGACAACTCGTTCCAGGGGCTCCCGCGGTAAATCATCCGGACAACCATCGACGGGACCGTCGAAGCGTGGTCGCGGACGCGAGGGGAAAATGTTGGGGGTGGGGAAAAACCACCTACACACCACGTCCTCGGTCAACGAGCTCAGGGACGACACAGGAAGGCGAAGCGACCAAGGCCGCGGCAACAAGCGATTAGCACGAGTGTGAACCACGTGTCCGCGAATCGTCGAGTCAGATCTGGGAGAATGATGAGCGCGTACGTCGGCAAGAGGAGGCGAGTCCGGAGAATCTAAACGTCGGCGGGTACGAGCGGAGCTCGAACGAGAACGTGAACGAGACGACAAGCAAGAGCGCGAACGCGAACGTGGGCGCGAACCAGTCGAGGCGGGCCGAGCTGAACGATGACGACTGGGTGATGAATGGCGAGACCAGGATCGCGAGCGAGCAACGTGACCAGAAGACTTAGCGCGTTTCGAAGCCGCGTGCGTAGAGGAAAGAGGGGGCGACACCGAACGCGAACGCTGGCGCTTACTTGTGCCTGCGGGAGTCGTGGTAGGCGAAACGTCGACGGGCGTCGGAGGCAGGGGTCGGTCATCGTGGCTTGAATCGCGCGTACCGCTGCCTCCACGGCATGCAAGCGCGTCCTCTCGGTGTTAGCGGCTTTGAGCGCATTCTCGAGGGTGGAAATACGCGTTAAAGAAGCCTCGAGAGCGTCGCGATTAGCCGACGTCGCCGCCACCGCTGCATCGCGCTCGGCCGTGAGGGAAGCAATCTGCTGCTTATAGCCGGCCACCAGGGCGGCATGGCGCGCATCGCCATCGCGGAGAGCGCCTCGCTCCTGCGACAATGCGTCCACGGCCCGCTGCTTCGCGCTCACGGTACCTCGCAGGTCCTCACATTCCGCGGTAAGAGTCGTGATCCGGAGGTGTTGCCGCGTGACCTTCCGATCTGCGCGCTCCTTGTGCTGCAGAGTCTCCTCGCGTGCCTCCCGGAGTGCTCGTTGGGTCTTGGTGAGCTGTAACGCGACAGCCGCCTGGCGCTTGTCAGCCTCGTCTCGCACGGTCTCGAAGAGCTCACGGCCCACGCACAAGCAASATCCGCCGCTGAACAAGGAACTGGACGYGACGTGTTCAAGGAGCGATAGGCAAACTCTCTGCAGAACAGCATCGACCAGGACACCACCGCGATATACGGTCTCAGCGTCGGCACGCAGCCGACGAATCGCGTCGATGAAGGCGCGGCGGCTCGCGGGTGACAGCGTCGGATTGGTGCCGACATCAACAGTAGCGGCAGGCRTGAGGACAGGTGGAGGCGCAGGRGCAGCGCGAGCAGCGGACGAGCCTCCGGCTTCGTCAGAGGCGGAAGACAAGTCGATCACTGGTGGGTAAGCACRCGCGCCCGAGGCTTCTTCGCGGCCGCCGGCGCGATYTGGCTCCGCATGCTTGGTCTCTTCATCGTCCGCCGCGCGTTTGGCTTCGTCGTCGTCGTTCTCGCGGGCGAGGGCACTGGTGGGGCAGCGTCGTGGGAAGCCTCGGAAGTATTGGCATCGCGTTCACGAGGAGTCCGGTCAGCGCCGGAGCTTGCCCGAGAACCGCCGGAGGCGCGAGAGCTTTGACGTTGGCCACGGTTGTGTGCTGTTGGCATGAGGGTTGGACTCAGGACACGCGTGTCGACGAAGGACTGGAGAAGTGCGCGAGAGACGAACGCGGGCAAGGATGGCGGGAAGAACGCGGATAACCGGCGGCTTTGACGTTCGAGGTGTCCTGCGAGACCTCCCTGCAGGCGGAAGTACACAGATGACAGGGGCGGTTGTGGCGAAGTGGCGTTGGAACTTTTCGCGAATCCCCGACGATGGTAGCAGATAACTAAGTACTATATTCCGGGTGGTCGGTAGATATATTCCGGTACGATCCCGGTATATTTACTTCATCAATACCTCCCATATGGGATAGGTCAGGTAGGACAGGRTATCAAGTATCAGAGGTTGGAGGTCCAGAGTAACAGAGCCAATCTTTCCAGCAACCACTCAAGTCCCTCGCCTCCCCCCTAGTGTCATGAGCCCACTGAAGGAGGCCAGACAAAGCAGGTGAGCGCGGCAGGAAGCGGAAGACTCTCACTAACCCCCCGTGCCTAAGCTGAGGGCACGTTAAACGTAACCGAAGAACGAGAACGCGTATTACCAAGGGAGTTAACTAGATCTCCTGCAACTAACCTGCTTCTGCCTCGTCGAAGTATCCGCGGTAGGAGACCCCAACAGAACGCGTCGCTGAAGACAAGTCCATTGAACGCGTTCACCAAGTAGCAACAGCTGCGAGTGCTTCCGCAACAAGACCCACGCGTGGATTGTGAAGACCTAACTCCTTTCGCGGTCTGGGTACACAGTGTGAAGTCAAGAGAAGAAGCAAGCAGAACGAGGCACCCCCCTCAGGCAGCCGCGAACCTTGTGATGCGAACAAGCGCGATTTGAAGACCCGCTTCGTCACACACACTTTTGCACCAGCCTTTTTGAAGGTGCTGTGTGATTTAAAGTGGGACATCGACGTTGACAAGATCACCGACCAGCAGATCACTACCGAAATCGACAGCATTTTGTCAGGAGCGAATACCGACCTCGTACTTGACGTGCAATGGCTTCGTGGCAACTTGACTATAGACTTGTCTAAGCCCGACGTGTCTGAGCGAATTGTTCAGTTCTTTAAGCTGTGTCGCGAGCTCATCGAGGACGGCGGCTATGCGCCATGCGCGCTGCTTTGACGGTCCAGAAGGGCAACAAGAGCGATCTCGGCTACTCATGGAGTGCCTAGAGCCACCCGCTCTTCGGCCGGAAGTCCAAGACATTGCTTGATACCAAAATCGCCAGGCACGTAGCGATGACAAATACTCTTCGATGTAGTATAATCTCGAGCCACGGAGCATGAGCGTCGTTTCCTCCAGCGCAAACGCATGCGGCAATCCGGGGAATCCGGGCAGCTGCGGGAGGGCAAGCGAAAGGCTAAGAAGCACAAGGTGGCCAAAGGTGACTCTAAGAGCTCAGCAAAGCCGGTGCCAAGGCCCTTGTACACCTCGGTGCCGTCAAAGTCTCGCACGTTCAGCTTCGAGTCTTTGGGAGGTGGCACGCGTGCCACAAACCCGGAAAGCGCGTCCATCTTGGCGCATCGAGCGGCGGGCGAGCATCGTCGAACGAATGGTCGGTAATCGGGGCTAGGGGTGGAGACGCTTTTGTCGGGATGGACGGCGACTGCGCTGTCATTGGTTCTTCATGAGCAACAGCCCACACGCAGTTCGCGCCGGCTCCATCTTTGCCATCGCCGCCGCTTGACCGCGTTGGTATGCCTCCTCAGTGGCAATACGGATTTTCTCAGACGTCGGTCAGTCGTTCCTGTTGTGCCATTCTAGCGTCGGCTTGTGCGATAGTTTCTTTGGTCGCATCATACACGCGTTTTGCGTGGTGCTCGCGTGCTTCCAGCTCATGACGGAGTCGCGATTGACGCAAATGCTGCCTTGCACTGCCCTGCTTGCGCCGAGCGAAGCGCTTCGATCTGGCGCTGCTGCTCGGCAATTTGCGCTTGCGCTGCTGCAGCGTATTGCTCACGAGTTTGTACCTCGCCGAAGGCTCGGTGCAGCTCGGCGTGAGCGTGGTCGAGTCGTTGCTGCGCGTTTGCGTACTCGGCTTCTTGGGCCGCCATCACTTGTCCGTGCTGGGCAGCGCGCGCCTCAACGCGTAGTCGTTCTTGATTCATTTGTTCTTGCATTTCGGCCGCTTGTTGGCGCAGCAACGCTTTTGCCGCACAATATCGTTCCCTTTCTCGATGTAGGCCACTCTGGTGGTTGTTTGGCGATGCCATGCGCATGCACGATTCGGTCCCAAACAGATCGTTCGTCCCGTCCAAGTCCATTGAGTCGGGCTCTGGGTGACCACGGACGCTTGCACCGAAGAGGGGCGACGTACGGCGCGCCAACTCATGTCCGACAAACGTTTTTGTTGGTGGGGGCAGCAGTAATCCGTGCTACCCCGCCCACCTGCCATTTCGACGATTAACTTCGTGGAAATCTGCCACCATGGCATCCCTAGAGAGCTTGGATGCAGCCGCGTGCTCAACCATTTCGCCGTACGTTTGCGAGCTGTCTAAGCTTGCGGCGGTGAGCCTTGCCCTTGCTTGCCTAACGTATTCTGACGTCGCACTGTTCAAAGGTTTGGGGGACTTGCCAGGGACTGATGAAGAGGGAGACTGTGTATCAGATGCATGCGCTGTGCTGCCTGCTCGACCCTCTTAGACCAATCGTCCAGACTCACCGAGGCCAACCACTGAGGCTGAGCTTACCTTGCGCACATTACACGCACTGGACATCATCGTTCCTTGACTGGGCGATCACTCGTCTGCTTCCAACAAGCAACGTGTTCTGTTTGTCCTCGTGGTGGCCTGCATCAACGCAACAGCAATGCGCACAAGTGCTGAAAGTATATTTGCACGAAGCGTGCAGAATGCGTGTACGTCGGTTCTGAATGTGTGTCGGTTTCAAAAGGTCCGCGTCATCTTCTTCGTGACTCGCCAGGCAAAGATGACGCCGACTTGGTCGGACAAAACAATGGTGAAGCAGGAAAGCTCGTGAAGAGCGCGGAATCGGCCACCACCAAACAAAGCAATCAATTGATTTCTCTGCTTCGGAGCAACATGCTCCCGTTCGCCGACTCGCAACCATCGATCGGTGGGATGCCACCGACCAACAGATCGATCATTCGGCAACTTTCCACCAGCATCAACCAACCACTTTGACTCCGCCACACACTTCGACGCCTCCATCTCCACGCTTCATGTGGCTCCCACGCATCTTCGCTCACTGCGCCATGGTGATTGGCATCGCCTTGGCCATCGCCACCATCGACGTCACCGCCGATCAGGTCACCAGTCATCGTCAACTGCGTGCGCTGCAAGAAGCATCACCGGACGCCCATCCGATGGGTGCGTACGTCAACCAGATGCGCCAGCTCATCAAGGATGGTCGGGACCAGAAAGCCGGTCGCTCGCTCGAGCAGAAGCAACGCGAAGCGGACGCCTTCCTCCAGCAAGTGGCCAAGCAGTTCCCGAACGTCGGCTTTGCCGTCAGTGTGGTGTACCAGGACAAACCCGTGCTGACCAAGGGCTACGGTGATGCCGCGTGGCAGGTGCCTGGCAGTTGTGATGCCGACACGATCTTCCAGATCGGCTCGTTGTCGAAGTCGTTCATTGCCGTGGCCACCGGCATGCTCGTAGATGCTGGCCAAGTGCAGTGGAATGATCCGGTGAAGAAGCACCTGCCGTGGCTGCAGTTGGCGGACAAGTACATGGAGGAGCACGTCGCGATCGGTGATCTGTTGGCCATGAACTCTGGCTTTGGACCGTATCAGGGTGATGATGTCGTGTTCATGGGCATGGAACCCACCGAGCGCAAGGCGGCCGAGCGATTGAAATTCTTGCAGCCAGCAGGCTCGCTTCGCAGTGGCCACACGTACGTCAACATCAACACGTTGCTGGTCGGCCAAGTGATTGAGGAAGTGACGGGCAAGCCGTGGCCGCAGTTCTTGCGTGAACGTGTGTTCGAGCCATTGAAGATGAAGCGCACGTTCTCGTCGATCCAGGCTGCTGGTGCCAATGTGACGAATGTTGCAGCTGGCCACTGGGTTTGTGGAACAAAAGTGAAAGGTCCATACAAGCTGACGGACGACAAGATGAACTTGATGCTTGGGTTTGCGGACGGCAACCTGGCTGCGGCATCGATTGTGTCGACCGCAAGCGATTTGGCGCAGTTCTCGCGCTTTTTGCTAAGCAACGGCACGGTGGACAACGTGACGCTTCTACGAAACCCAGCCATTCTGGAACAAATGACGACCGGCAAAGTAGAACTCAACGAATTTTTTACGTTGATGTCTGACATAGCGGGCGTGATGCCGTCGGCACGTGGCGGGTATGCTGCCGGACCAGGCTACGGCTTTGATGTGACGGGTCAGTTGCTGTGGGATCACGCGTACTTCGACAAAAGTGGTGATACCATCGCTCACGAGACGCGTAGTGGTTTCTTGCCCGTCGATGGACTCGGTGTGATCATCATGCGCAACGCGCAGGGCAAGGACACGTTAAACACTGCTGTCATCCGCTCGTATATCGCTGGTATCTTCCTGGACATCCCGACGACCTATCTCGATAAGGCGTACAAAGTCGAGTTGGCGGCCAGCGAGATGGTGATGAAGCAATTGGCACAAGAAGATGCTCCAAAGGGCGGTGAGTGCGGTGCTGAAATGTTCGATCTGTCACTCACCAAGCAAATTCCCGATGCATCAAAGTGGACTGGCAAGTATGTCATTGCCGAAGCCGGGCAGTATTTGGACCCCACCGAGCTCCAAGCTCAGAGCAACGGCAATCTGTACGCTACGTATGGTCGCGTGAAGGCTACCGTGAGGCTCATTGACAACGCGCCGTCACCATTGCTGGACAAGGTGGCGACGTATCGTGTGTTGATTGACACAAGTGCGTCGTCATCGATCTATGGTTTCCTTGGCTTTTTAATGGCACGCGCGCGATACAGTCTGGCGACCGTGTTTTTACCTTGAACGGGTCTAACTAGTTGGTCGCATGTGGTACACTTCGGGTGTGAAGATCTCAGCCCTATTGCATGTTGAATTTATCGGGTTGAACAGCTGAGAGCAGCACGACATCTACTTAGACTGTCGTGTGGCTAGTAATCTAAAAAGTATATGATCACAAAACCCTATCTCATCAATGTGTGCGAAATTCTCCAACACGAGGAAGCGAAAAAAATGGTGTCGGGCACAGGTGAAGGCGTGCGAAAATGAACATGGACGCATGATAAAGAACACAAGCAGAAACCGCTATCTGGTAGTTCCTTGGATTTCAAGATATGAATGCACGCACATTCGATCATTTTTGATGCTAACGCAGCAGTATATCCCTATTGACATTCAAGGTATTTGCTTGTGCCAGCAGTAATTCCGTATGAGAATGCTTTGCTTAGAACGACAGAAAAATCAACTCGAAGTACCTTAACAACGTTCTGGCATGAAGTAGTTTGAAAAGCCACTCCAGCGCACTCAATGTGTGTGTGCGTAGTTCTGCTGACTTTTTCCAATTCGAATATCGTGCGTTGATCCAATCGTCTAAACCATGTACTCCCAGAGTAGGAGTGCTTGAATGAATGGTCCTTGTTCGCAGTTGTTTCGTAAGTGCTCGTCCTCAGGGAGTCATGCGCTGCAAACATTGGCTCCCGTTATTTCGCTGACCAAACTTGAGGATCATTTTGATTCTCAATGATTTTTTGTGGTTCATTGGATAGGAAACGTTCCACATCCAAGGTGAGCTAATTTCCACGTTTTCTGTGTGCTGGTTCCCTCGGTGTTCGTCGCCAAATGATCGATGATCTTCCGTCTGATTATCTTTCGATGATTTACTTCGTGGATTCTGCTCTTAATCCAACGCCACAATGCTGGTACAAAACATACATTACAATGAATGATCAACCGTGATCATGCGCGATCGCACGTGATTTCAACTATTTCCTGTCACGACCATTTGTTCCACGATCAATCGCCACAGAGTGTTGTTAGATATCATTCAAAATTATTAGTGGCTAATCGTCATCTTCGTCGTCGTTGTCGCTACTCTCACCGGACGACGATCTGGAGGACGATGATGACATGACCGTGTCGAGGCCGCTATTTACGATCGCGGACTTGGCGCTCGCAAAACTTTTCAGTCCATTTGCTGGAAGCTCGTGCAACGGATACGTCGGCAAGCCGCGACTGAGGCAATCATGGTGTTTCTGTTGAAGTTGCTGGAGAAATTCCTCGAGCGATGATCGAGATGGAGACACTGCAGGGGCGTGTTGCAGCAAGAGGGCTTGATTGACAGCGTCAGCGACTTTCTCGCGAAACTTGGGTCGGAGAAAATCACGACCAGTGTGATCTAGCGGCAAGGAGTCCGAGCTTTCGAACAGCAGTACACTGGTCATCTCTTGAATCTGATGAAGGGCTGGATCATCGTTGTCAACAACCGCGCTGTTGACAAACTCGCAAAGAGTTTCCTGTGCTTTCATCGCAGCTTCTTCGACAAACCATCCACCACTCGCAGGCGCTTCTCTCATTGCTTCTGAGCCATACAATAACACGTCGACAATGCTCAGAATCATCATATCGACTTGAACGTGGCGGAAGTCTGTTTGCTTCACGAGTTGTGGGTGTGTGGATGCAATCATGGCCATTGCCTTGCTCGTCTGGTACGAATTAATGAGCTGCCGGATTGTGTGTCGTAAATCCAGCGACAACTCACGTTGATCTGAAGACTTCGTCGACTCTTTGGCTTCTTCATTCAATGCCGTGCCTTTATCTCGTTGCAATATCTGATGGCATTCTCCATATCCAAAGTGCAGGAAATAGTCCGCAAGCATGCGCTCGATCGCCGCGTCATCCTGCTCTTCCATGAAAATATTTGGTGCAGGTCCAGCTGCTGCTCGTTTCTTGGGACCCTTTGCGCCCAATGCCATCAACGCTTGATGTCGTTCTTCCTGGATGTTGTGCGTGAACTCGTTCAAATCGAAGCGAAATCTGTCCCGCTCCAGGATCACGTGAACGCATTCTCCTTCGTTGTGCATGCTAACAGCAGGGAAGAGAGACGAGGCCCAAGTAAACGGATCGAGTTCTGCGTCGGCGACCAATCCGTCGAAATGGTGCACGTCCGTCAACGGCAAGAGCCCACATAACTTGCCATTTAGCGTGAAGAAGAACGTGCGGGTATCAAGCAACACACCGCAACCAACAACATCGTCGTTGCCAAATTTGTCGCACGCACCGAAGTCCTTGCTGTTGGAAAGTATGCGACCGCTCTTGCCGACGTAGGCGATTGACTGCGCTGTACGCCCCAGGTCTTCCTGTAGTAGCTGTCCTTCGTCGATGGCAAACCCCACACAAATGCGATGCCCAAACTTGCGCTTGTCCTTGTGTAGCACAGGCTCATGTTGGCGATGCAGTCGCTCAAAATGCCGAGACCGGATCTGCTCCAACGACCTCGACGACAGTGTGAACGCGAAGTGGAGGCTGCTCCGATGACTGCCACGCACGCCATTACTTTCGGATCGTCCACCGTTCGTCACAACAGCAGCATTCTGTGTTTGAGCGCCATCATCAACGGCAGACTCGTCGTCTTGCTCAGCAGTTCGAGGTCGTTGTGGCCCCATCACGTTCCCATTCTGCTCGTAACTGGATAATCGACGACGGCGCAAGCCATTGGCCGTTGCTGCGGGTGCTGCATCCTCCTGAGCACCATCAGCGTCGTCCTCTTCCATGGCTTCTTCTTCATCATCATCATCACGATCATCACCATGCTGTTGTGCTGCCTGATTGTCACCGTCGGTACTCCCGTTCTCGGCACCTTCTACCCCATTATGACTAGTATTAATATTCAGCCTCCACTGCCGCTGCCGCTGGCTCTGACGCTCCAGCCCTTGACGCACCAGCTCCCGCACACGCGCACGCCACGGACGCGTCGCTCTGGTGGTCACCAACGGTGAGAGCTCGTCTTCCTCGCCTGTGGACACCACAAGCACTTCGAAGTAGAACACGGGCAGCTTTCCATCCAGCGGCGTGGCTGCGTCCCCGACCTCCCCCACCGCGTGGACCATCAGCACACACACGGCGTCCAGCGTGTGGTTACCCTGTCCGATGTACTCCAACGTGCGCTTGTCCGCGTGCAGACGCACCTCCGCCGTGTGGGGTTGTGGCGCCACCGCCCATGACTCCATCCTTCCTCTCTTCCAACCCCAATTGGAGGTATGTGTGTGTGTCACTTCAAGGTGGCGGTATCCGTACCGGTATCCCCGCCGCCACCACCAAGGGGTACTTAACAAACCCAGTTCGACTCGCCTGTGATTGGCTAAAATGCAGGTGGCACCGTGTCCCCCTGCAGCTCTGTTGATCTCAAAGTGACGCCACGGTGCTGGGCGAGCGAAGAGACTTAGATCTTGGGCTCAAGTGACGTTACGATGGCACTGATGCGCCGTGTGTTGGCGACGCAGAGCGCCGTGCTGCAGCGTGCTGTGCGCCTCTCGACCAAGCCGCTGAGTGCGAATGCGCCGGCGGTGTGGGCTGGTGCGCAGAGCCTGGGTGGGGTGCGGCAGTATGGCCCGCTGGCCACGACGGCGTTCGCGCCCCCGCGCCGCGATGGCCAGCAGGCGTTCGAAGTGGAATTGACGGCCCGCAACACCTCGCCCGTGAATGGACGGCTGCAGCTGAAGCTCCCATTGCCAGGGCTGCAGGGACTCACGCCGATCCACGTGCAGGACGAGAACGCGACCGTGCAGGACGTGATTGACGCGATCAAGAAGGCGGATCCATCGCTCAAGGCAGTCGACATCACCACTATGAACGGCACCAAGCTGGCGCGTACCGTTCATGTGCAGGAGCTCACGTGCATGGAATTCGTCATCCGATTGAACCACCTGAACGTCTTGATTCAGAACGGTTAGTGCCACGGCAAATATTATTTGTCGGTGCCGTATTGGCAGAAGATCTAATGTTGTCGATATGTGTGATAGATGATGCCAAGGAAGATCCACGTGCTCGAGGCCAAAATGTTGCATTTGCTAGCATTAAGGCTGCTATTGAGAAGGACTCGCGCACAGTCGTACGTGCTCATGCTCCGTGGGTTGTGTTGAGCTGTCTGTGATGGCTCACATGTTCCGTTGTCACCACAGCTGCCTCTTGATGAGTACTACCGCATGTGCATCAACGCTGGTGCCGAAGATGCTGTGGCCAACAAGTGGCTGCGCGAGCTGCAGCGTCGCAACGTCGTCGTGCACTTTGATCGATCGCGCAACGCGGAACTCAAGAATGCGATCATTCTGCGTCCAAACGTACACTGTCGTCGGTTGTGCTGATGCTCCGTTGCAGTGATCCATCTGACGGCTCATTGCATTATGTAATTTTGTGAAAAACTCAGAGCACGGAAGGCCATTTGCTGCTGCAGAACGCACTGGATTCGGAGCTGTACAACCTCAAGCATGAGCGCAAGAAACGCGAGATGCAGGAGCACGACCTGGTGTCCGAGATCCAGAAGCTCGAGATCGCCGACGCGGACGCGCGCAACAAGGCTCGCAACTTGCCCAACACGTACAAGTGGGTCGGTCTCGTGAGCTTGTCGTCGTTCTACGGCACGCTCATGTACCTCGTCTGGGACGTGTACTCGTGGGACGTTATGGAGCCGATCACGTACTTCATCGGCTTCACCGCGGTGCTCGGCAACTCCTTCTACCACACGATCACCAAGAAGGTGCGTCCATATTTAATCATTCCATTAATTAACGGGGGAACTAACGCATCGCCCCAATCAATGCATTGACACATTCCACAGGACACCACGTACACCAACATTTGGCAAAAGAAGTACCGCAAGCGCTTGGCGGCGCTGTACGAGGAGCGCAAGCTGAACCCCATTAAGATTGACCAGCTCAAGAAGCAGTTGGCCGACGTGGAGCGCGACGTCGAAGTGCTCACGCATTACGAAGGCAAGCCATGACCACGTCCTCATGGAATGGATGCATGACGTCCCCCTTCCTGCACATGTCACCGCGTGCCAAAAGTATACGTACGTTTATCTTTGGTTCGATTACGCTTGCGCATAACGGGATTGGTCGAAAAGACGATGCCTGAGTTTTGGCCAATCCTGTGCGCCCTTGAGCATAGAAACTCTCCCCTGTGCGTGAGCGTGTCTGTGGAATCCTCAAAGCAGCGCAAGAAGAGCAGCGACGACGACAAGCACCGGCCTCGACCGCCCATTCCCGCAAACAGACACCAAGCAGCAACCATGGCCGCCAACCAGAGCATCAAGGAGTTGATGGCCGCCGAGACGAAGGCGTCCAAGATCATCAGCGAGGCCCGCCAAGGTGCGTGACGAACCGCTCGACCCTGCAAAAGAGCGCAGTGACGTGGTGGCAGGGGGTTGACTGATTGACTGACTGTATGGACGTGCGGGTTCTATGTGTGCATTGCAGAACGTGGCGAACGCCTTAAGCAGGCCAAGATTGAGGCTGAGGCGGAAATCAATGCCTTCCGCAAGCAGCAGGAGCACGCCTTCCACATGAACGGCAACACAGACGTACGTGGCAGTTGGAGTGTTGTGTATGAGCCCAGCGTCACGTGCTGGATCAGATGACGCATTGTGGGGAAATGGAACTGACGTGGGCAATGCGTGAACAGCTTATGGGCGACGATCCTTCGATCCTTGACGAGGAAACGCAGCGCGACATCCAGAAGATGCGGTGAGTGCCTGCAACGTGCGCTAACGGCGA
>NSDO01000865.1:0-13929 GCA_002286825.1 Lagenidium giganteum | reverse complement strand
GTACAGATCTTTCCTTCTTCAGCACAAGCGGCGTTGCATTTGCCCTTGCCTGCTGTGAAGTTTGCCTTGGCTGGGCTGCGAACGGTGCGCGCCCAAGCCTGAAGTGCGTGAGTAGTGCTTGCGTGTGAGTGTGTAGTGCGTGTGCAAGTGTGGCTGCGTGTCCAGATCGTGCTTGCAGCTGCATCTCATCAGTGCAAGTGCGGATCTGCAACTCAACTCGCCCCAACATCGTTGTACGGTATCCCTCCACGAAGATTGGTGGCCGTGGTGGTGAATTTGGCTCAGAGTACGTCCAATTACGTGCGAGTACGCCGTATTGGCTCTATATATTGAGGATCTTTGCGTGCATTGTGGACCTCGCCTAGGCTTCGTGTACTCAGCACTCAAGTACTGCGAAAAGCGCGGATGTGCAGCGAGCGAGTGTATCTGCATTGAGAACGATTGAGGCGTACTTGTTTATACAACTTACGCCTCGTACTCGCTGTGCGCCTATTTGTATTGCTTTGTGGCTGTGGATCAATGGATTTGGGATCCACAACATCACACGTGCATAAACGTAATAGCACGAAATTTATGTTCCCGCGCGTTTTGTGCACCGACACAATCCCTTTTCCGCGCCAAACACGTTTCCAAAATGCCGTGAGGCACTAAAATCACCAACGACGAGCGTGCTGCCATCCGCGCGTACCTTGCGGTCGACAAAAGCTGTCGTTGGATTGCCCAACAAGTCAATCGGAGCAAGACAGCCTTCATCTCGGCTTCGTGCTTTGCCTTCGTCGCTTCCTGCTCCTTCAGCAGACGCTGCACAAGAAGAGACAACGAGCTTGTGTTTTTCAAGGGCAGACAGAACTCCAGCATGTACGTGCAGAGATTGGAGAAATACCTGAAAATTATTCACCAATTGAACACAAATAAAAGGACGCCGTACGATCCCTTGGGAGGGGTCAGTGTGGTCCTTAAACTGTTGCCGCAGCTTGACTACCTGACGCCAGTTGGTGCAATCGGTGACTGGAATGTCCGTGGTTTCCAGTGGATTGCGGTGGCCGCTCTCTCCGCCACCGCAATCCACTGTCGTTAATGCAAATTATGTCGTTAGCATCACCAAGAAGGCCTGGCTTCGAGACGATGCTGGCGACTACCAAAGCCCAATAGTCATCCATGATGCGCGGTAGTGCCGTACCAACGGTCGGGATCATGTCATACTTGGAGAGCTTGCGCCAGATAGTGACGTGTTTGACGACGCGCCACTTTTTCACTGTGACTCGTCAACATTTGCAGCCATTCTGTTGCTAAGCTGGCGTCCTCCGTGGCGCCGCTGGCAACAACGTTCCGCAGTACCCATTCACGTCCGGTGTTGATAAGTTCTTGCCCGAGCTTAATGACTTGGGCTATCGGAAGTCTGGCGAGCAGCAGTTCTGCATACGGGAGCTGCTGGAGATGCCGTTGTTGCAGGGCGGGTTGCTTCCGTAGCACACCCCAGAGGGCGCATACCTTGTCATCAGCCGCTTTGATGTCCCTCTGGTGCGTACGTAGCGCGGTGGATGCTCGACTGTAGTTGCTGCCGGCTTCTCGTGGTTGGCAAGTGCAAGATTGCCGAGCCATGCGAGCTAGGCAGCGGTTGGGGTCTTCATTCTCGGTGGCGTGAGAGCGACAAAGTCGCTGTCGACAGCGGCTGTCGCCAGCTTTGAACAGTGGTCGCCCACTTGCGCGGAGGAAGCAGCGGTGCTCGACCGGGCGGAGTCGGAATCACCGTCATCGTCTGAGGCGGCTTTGAACCGCTGCCTACCGTCATTGGTTAGATAGTCGACGCGCGGACTGACGGTGGGTAGCTGCATCCATCTAACCGATGGCGCATGTGGTTCAAACAAGACGAGCTGCACCACTCTGATTATCGCTCTGGGGTAAGTCGAACGGCCTCGAAGTGGTGCTTCTGGTCATCTAGAACGAGTACCAGAGGAAAGACCTGATGTGCGAGCAAGCCAGCAAGATAGCCGAATAGGTAGTCTTGAGGTCTGGCAGCAATGTACGCTCTATCGACGAGGGTTTTGGTGTCGACGTCCGTCTGAGTGTATGGGTGGTACATTTGGACGCAGGCTGGTTATGCTCCGTTCTGATCAATAATGAAGAGTGGTTCTCGTACCGAAACAATCCCAATAGGCAACCCTGGAGTTTTGGCCAAAATCCAACGAATCCGACGGGACATCAACTGACATAGTTTTAATGTGGGCTACACTAAATCGCTTAGTACGGTATATGCAGGATACCAGGTTTCAACCCATGAGTGGCGTGGCTGAGGGCCCTGGATTCAACAGCGAATCGATGCGGACTGGAAGGTCGACAATGCCGGTCTTGCGCCAATACTTCTCCCTCCCTCGACGATGGGTCTACTCGCTCCCACGCTTTGGTGAACCAGCGTATCGCTGTCAGCACGTCGATGTGATAGCACTTTCGGCGATCAGTTGCAGACAGGCGCGATACCCTACGTTCGACTTCTCTGGGGCTGAGGTTGCTGCTGCTATCGACACAATCGCAGTCGCTATCGCAGGCCCATTGGCAGCTGCAGTCGCTATCATAGTCACTATCGCCGTCAATGACCCAGTCAATGCCAAACTCCCTATTCTAGAAATCATCGAGAACTTCGACAATCTCCGCATCATCATTCGTCTCAACGATATTCATATCAACAACATCTTCTTGCTCCACATCCACCTGCCCATCACTCGCGTCAGCAGCGTCACTAGTGTCATCATCGCTGTCTTCACCCATCAGGCTATTGTACATCTTCAATGCGAATTTTGCTTGCAACTCCCGGAATTTTTCTTTCGCCTCCGCGATAGCACCCATGTCCATTGACTGAAGATCCGCAGTGACATTTGGCGGAAACTTTACGACGTCAACGTTGGACAAATTCGCGATGTCAATGGAATTCCTTTCGGTGTTACTTATTGTGTCATCGCCCTTATGAGATGCCACACCGCCCACAATAACCGTGATGTGTCTATTGAGGCACCAGAATCGAAAGTTCAGGCAATCAAGCCATCGGTTGAGTATCTTGGAATTCATCCATGCTTTCTTTGAAAAATCATAGTCGATCTCGAGCTCTTCGGGCGATTTTTGCTCAAAGCACAGTGGAGTTTCTGCTCTCCCGATGAACAAAGGCGGTAGCATCTCTGTGCCATCGCCGTTAGCGGTTAGAGCCACCGTAATCCGCGTTTTGACAACCTTGGAACCCGACCCGATGTTCTTCGTCCCAATCGTACGCCGCGGCGCCATGCGGAAAAATAGTCCGGTTTCGTCCATGTTTTCCACGTTAAGGCGCTTGCTGGGTTAAGCTATCGCGCGGGGGATGCCTTTCAGGCGCTCGCGCACCACTGCGCGAGCGTTGGCGACTTCTTCCGGGTCAACGCTGCCTCACCGTGCAATTGCCGTAAGCAGATGCCATGCCGTCGCGCAAACTTGCGCCACCAACCAGGCGAAAGTCGAAGCGTGGTCGTTCGGAACTTCTTCCCTTGAACATGAATGATTTTGTATTTAATGGGGAAATAGTCGACCTCGGCTTGCAGAATCCATCTTGACAACTTGACTTGCAAGATGGGGTCCGTGACCTTGCAAATGCGCTTTCGTTTATCACCATCGGGCCGATCAGGGGCTACGCGCAGCTCAGCGTCCATCACGAACATGCGCTTGAGAACTCGATTCGTCGGCACAAGCGGCAACTTCAACAGTGCTTTCGCCTCTCTTCCCAAACGACCGAGCGACATTGTGGGGTGTTGCTTTTTGAAGTCTAACACTTGCCACGTCTCGCGGACCGTCAAGCAAACGCATTGGCGTAGCACGTGTTGCTTTGCAGGGCGCGGCTTTGAAGAGCGTGGCATGCTCTCTTGAAGCTTGCTGTTCTGCTGGCGGATGTGGAACTGGCACACCTCTACCAATTCTCGTCGACCCTTGCGTTTTGGGGACTGCATCGGTAGATATAGGACCATTGCCAAAATTCCTCGGCATATGCTCAATCACCTCCGATCT
Source organism: Lagenidium giganteum (assembly GCA_002286825.1). Taxonomy (NCBI): domain Eukaryota; phylum Oomycota; class Peronosporomycetes; order Pythiales; family Pythiaceae; genus Lagenidium; species Lagenidium giganteum. The sequence continues at coordinate 9,906 of NSDO01000865.1, read as the reverse complement.
TGGGCCTGTCCACTGAATGACGGGATCGCCGAAGTAACGCAGCCATGACTTGATCACGCGGCGTGAGCTGACGACGACTAGGCTCATCCTTGTTGCACACTCGCTCGCGCAAATCATCCAATCGAATATCCCCGTGATCGCAGAGGTCATTGAGATGATACACCAGGGTACGATAGCACCAACGCATATAGTAGATCATCCATCTTCGCCGCTTTGAGGACATAAATTGCGCGGCCAAAACACCAACCATCGTCTGCACCCTTAACGAGCCTACCACCCAATCCGTTCCACCCATTCGGAGGTAGTAGTGGGAGTTAGATCAGCAGCGACCTGCCGATCCCGTTCTTCCTGCTAGTCGTGACAGATGTGACCAATGGGCATAGTTTGCTCACTGATCCTGAGACGGGTGGCCCACCTGGTATGTTCCTGTTTCTGTTGGGCCATGGCATACTACTTCATCGAGGTCTGGATGGCGCGTCGTCGAGGCTCGGTAATCGGTGTGCGGTCGGTGATTGCCGTCGGGCTTTCATCACCGTTGTTGGAAGGTTCCCAGGCCGGTGGGTCTGGTGGCAGACAGGGTGGACTTAGGTCCGAGCGGATGCGAGGTGTAGTAAGGACTGATTGGAGCACTGCTGTGCACCTCGGCTGCTTCCGCCGTGTCCAGAGATGACAGCAGCTCAGTATTGCTGGTAGATGAGCCGAGGAAGGGGAGCGGAGAAGATCGTGAGATCGATTACTCGTCTCTTTTGGCTGGTGCGATGTCGCCCCTGTGACCGTTGACTGCTTGGCAAGAGGCCCGCGAGTGTCCTGCTCGGTGCGGCGTTTGCGCAGCTTGCGAAAGATGGGCGGCAACGTGAAGGGCAGGATGCTGTCCGCAGTTGGAGCGCGGTTTTCAGCATCCTTTACTGTAGTAACCTGCGGGAGTGACCCGAGGTTCTGGATCCGATGGGACCGCTGTAGGTGCCAGGTACTCCGCTGATTCGAGCCGCGCAGGGGCACTGAGGCAAAGGACTTGCGTATCCCAGTGGAGCTTTGTCAACCTTGAATTTGTTCGCCCACTCGAAGCATCTCGCCGAGCAATGGTCCTCTTCAAGCCACAGAAATATGTTGATGACAGTTCCGGTCGCATGATACGACGGTATTCACGGAATAAATTGAACGATGCGGCTTGTGATCGTTTAACGTAGAAACCCGGGCTCTTTGTTGTTCTTCTTCTTGAGCGTCAGGAAATACTGAACAAAGTCATCAGTCGTAATTGCATCCAATTCAATCGGTGCATTGCTTCGCAGCACATCGCGAGCGATGAATTGGTGCATAGCAGATCGTACGTCCTCGTTGGAACCTTGCTCAGCTTGAACAGTTGCTTGGAAGCCGTCCTGTACGAGGTGCGGCTTTGCTGTCATGAGCCAGGAAATTAACCGTGCCCAAGAGGGGTGAAACGCATCGCAAGAGCGCTCGTTGACAGTGATTGCGCGGATTGTGTCTGCGCGTGTTCGCAGTGTCGAAAATGCGTGCTTGCCATTGGCCAGGATCTTGATCCCACAAAATGCGGAATGACTTGCAGGCTGTGGGTTTGTGGGGTACAATACACCACAGCTGATCGTTGTCAGAGGAATACGTGGGCCATCCGTCCCACGACCACTCCCCAAATTGCGGCCAACCGACATAACCAGGCTACAGCCAACGGTCATGGTTGCGCGCGAATTCGCTCGGCGAATGTCATCACCAACCAATGCGCCGCGGAGTGCGTGGGATAGTGGCCTTCCGGCCATGCATCCCTCGCCTCGCGGCCATCTGCTCCGTGACGTGGCCACAGAATCGCACTCACTGCAAGCTGATGGTCGTCAACGACCTATGGCCCGACGGAGAAGCAAACGCTCGAAGCGTATATCAGCGGCAGGCTGGCATTAGAAGCTCCCCGACCTTTATGACAGCCCCCATACGCTACACGAACGTTCCGTCTGTGAAGACTGGCATCGTACTATCCAGGAGCTCTGGCTCATGGCGCGATTGAGAACCTATTTCGGCCGCGAAGGCGGCAAGCTTGCATTCTTCCAGCAGCTTGTTGAAAGCGTCGACGGTGATGCATCTTAACTCGCGCGAGTCGACGAGCTGGCTCTGGCCACCAAGAGATTGCGACTTGATATGTATGCGTAAGTCGTTCGCATCTGTATGTCCCGAGCAGCCTCGAACGACAGGTGGATCAACAGCGAATTCCGGCTGCAGAAAGGTATGATCCGTTTCATCCTGGCCCACGGCGATGGCGATCCGACCTCGCTCAGCGAGATCTCGCCGACGGTCAGGCTGGTACTTTACACGCTGCGAGTCTCCAGTGCCACGACGATTCCTCAAACATCCTTGGCCAGCTGGCTGCGGAAACTTACTCCCAAGCGGTCTTAGACATTCACAACGTGGAGGCCTCTCGCCGGCCGAAGCAAGACGCCACCCAATATGAGGTGATATTCTGCAGCTACAGCTACCCTCCGCGGATCGAAGGCATCACCAAGCTCAAGATCAAGGAGGAGGTGATGACTTTGCACCACATCCAGTCATTTCCGCGTCGACCGTGCAACCAGTGCTACGCGCCAACTCACACCTCAACGAAGTGCCACACGTCAGACAAGGCGGTGCGTCAACGACGACACATACTTGCGTACTCGGATGTCAGTTTCGCCCGACGAGCCACTGGTGCCGTCACGATCGACACACTTCTCCGAGAGCAACCTGCTGAAGTCACGCATCTTCCAACGCTGAGGTGCACTCATGCCCCGGAATTCCCTGATGCCACGCCGCCCACGGCGGCAGGCACCGTGGACGGCGAGTGACTGTCGGGTGATCACGTGGTCGCCCGCCAGCTTGGCCAACTGCACGGCGAACTGACCAGTAGCGCCAGCCGCTGCAGTGACCAGAACAATCTCGCCGTGGCGCATTTGCCCGACGTGATCAAGGGCAATTGAGACAGTCAATTCACACACAGTGATAGGCAACACGACAGGGACTGGGGCTTGGACCTTGATCACCTACTCTGTTCCCACGGCCCACGGATGTGACCAACGAGCGTCCGCCCCCATCACCGCGCGCGATTCACGGTGCAGACAGCAGAGTCTGCGCAAGCTGAGGATATCACTGGCGAGGCTATCGATGCCCTCAACGTGCCAGCGTCGGTTGACCAGGCACTCACTGACTTTAACCCAAAAGACGAGACTGAGTCTTCGTGCGTCAACGTCTGGCAGCCACGATCGTTATGCGTATCTCCGCCATGCACTGCTCGGGATGGAGGCAAAAGAGATGGCGCCGTTCAAGCAAGCAACACAGATGCGTGGTCCATTCGCAACATCAGTACGATCGTGCGGATATGCCCACCATCTAGGGCGTGGTAACGGAAGCAGCGCAACCTCGACGGTGCGGTCATTTGGGATGGCGCACCGTCGTTAATGGGCTTTGGAAATAGGCTGACAAAGGACAGCGCAGAGGACAGAGCACATAACGCGTGACATCCCACTACATCCCACATTGACTTTCCGGAACATACGGCATTCCATATGTCACACGCGACACTGGAAATTTGATAATACCGATTTATTACCACACTGTCGCCGATGACATGTGACAACCGGCAGAACGGGACAGTCATCTGTGATATGTGTGCCTCATTGACGATTCACCAACCCAGCTTGAGTCGGTTGACTGACCACCGCATGGTGAATTGAGGGGCTCCTTAGGCCGTGCCTATTGAGTGAGAGAGTTGTCGCGCAGGTGCACATGCGTTAATGCTCCGTCCTCCGGGTGACAAGTAATTTCTATTATTACCGCATCTCTAATCAATTGATTTATAACAGTCAATAATATCGTTTGCACTGCAATTGTCACCCAAGCCCGCGTCAATCCGTTTCATTCGCTCCAATGCCATGACAATGTCTGCGCACTTCTCAACAGCATCGTCCGCCTCCTTGAATGGGTGCTGCACACAGGATGCCTTCACAAAGCCATCCTCAATGACTGATGCCGGCAGATCGTCCCATGCACTTGCTACCCAGCTCACAATGTCGCGCCGTCGCGGCGTTTGCACACGGCGGCCACCATCGCTGATCTGTTGACGAAGATGCTCCACCCGAGCACGCAGTCGATCTTTGATAGGTTTGTTCCAGCTAACGTCTGTGGCTGGCATCGCCACGTGCTGTGCACAGGTACTTTCAACAGCACCACGTTGATCTTGGCAGCGTATGCCAGAACGGGGTGGCCAGTGCGCTGCGAAGTCATCCCACAAAAGAATGGCGACGGCTGGGGACGATTCCCGAAATGGTATTCAAGAAAGCGGATAGATAGGTCGGCATTCCACCACGCGGTGGGATTGCCGTGTATTTGCAGGTTGTATGTCGACTGGGCTTTAGCAACTTCTTTCCACACTTCCTTCCCAAATCTGTGACGCTCTGTCTTGTTCGCGACAGCCGTGGCAGGAACTTTCGATATCGCTGCCTTGGCTATCAAAAACAGCGGGTACTTGTTTCCATACGAATCTCCTAGTAGCATGGCCGTAATTCGTTCGTTCTACTTGCGGCCGCACTTCACACATGCAGTCTTGTCACCACGTGCATTGATGGTCCGCTTTGGCAAATACTTATCGCTGTCTGATCCGCGTAGAACACGACATCAACGTTGAGATCCCGCATGGTGTCGATCACCAGTTGGTTGAACTTGGCAAGCTGCGCGTCACCCTCCGCCGCTGTGATTTGTCCTTGGCGGGTTTTGGCTTTTTCGGACAGTTTGTGCTGCTTGAAAAACGTCTGTCGCCACGACCACGACGCTTGAAACCCTTCAATGCCAAGCTCGTGGGCCACGTCTTGGGCGCGCAGCTTGAGCATGTGGGCCGTGACTGGGATGCCATCGCGGCGGAGATCGCCAACCCACCTTGCAATCACCTCTTGCGCATCGGATGGAATTGTGCAACCGATGCCGGGGCTGCGATGGCGTGCCATGTGCGCTGTGGTGGTGCACGCAACCTTTTGGGCGACCCATTTGTAGACGGCTTTGCGAGCAGTTTCGAGTGCAGTAGCATTTGCTTGGGAAAGAACTGGTGTAGGGTCTCAGGCATTGTGTCAAAGTGAATAATGACACTGTGCTTGAAGAAATACGTATGGTTGAGGTTTGAAGGTACGAACATGGCGATGAGTGCCTTTAATGGAATGACGGCCACTTGGTGCCATGCTGCTGATATCGATGTGGCTGGTGGCGTCACAACCAGTGAGTGCGTCGCTTTTGAGTTGTGTGTTGAGGGTCGCCTCTGAGAAAGGGCAGAAACGCAATTTGAAAATCCATGTTGTACCACTAGTGTACCACTACGGTACTACTTGTCGCTTGTGAGTTTGTGTCTATGGAATTCGGTACATGTATTTACATATACTGCCGTACACTGAAGTACATACAGTACTGTACGTACAGTATTGCAGTGCGTAAAATGTATTGGTGAAGTTTTATTGACCATGATGATGCACGTGCGGGGGAAGCTGCTTGCAACAGCAGCGCGAGGTTTGCGCGGGTCATGCCGTCCATGCGGACTCGGTCGTCAGCAATATAAGCTGGATGGTGTGCGCCACGCGTCGAATGACACGCGATACGAAGCTCTGAAGCACGATTTCCAGGCGTGGATGCGACGCGAAGACGGGATCCTCACGCTGTTGCTGGTCGGCGGTGCTGCGGGCGTGTACGTCTACAAGGTGCGGTACAGGCCAGTGGCCAGTGGCTGCGTTTGTTTGTGGTGCGTGCAGTGCTTCTAATGAGACGATGCCGTTATCGTGGTCGCAGGACCGAGAGAATGCCCCAGCACGACGAGTGATGGCGCTGTTGGAGATGGCAGAGCAAAGCGCCGCACAGGTGATGACGGCGCGCGAGTGAGCGAGCAACCCCGCGCGATTGCACTCCGCTCATACTGGTGTGCCGTCCGTGCTGTGGTTCGTCTGTCAAACCACAGGGAGACCGCAAGGCGGCGTTGAAGCACACGCAGCGAGCGTACGCGCTCACCAAGGCCACCAACGCACAAGGTACGCGCTGCTGCAGCTGTGTGAGCGTGCCAGCAGAACCTGAAATGATTTGTGTCGTGGAAGATCGCCATTTGTTCGAGCTGGCCTTCTCGATTGCGGCGCAGTTCGAGACCCTCGAGCAGCCAGAGCGGGCAGTCCAGCTGTACCTCGAGGCCTTGAGCAACGTGCCGTACGTGCGCGAGGCAGCCAAGCGGGACGTGGCGCGAGTTGTGGTCTGCGATCGCATTGCGCAGTGCTATCAGGACACGTGAGTGCAAATGCGTGCTCTCTCGAAGGGACGTGGACTGACAGCTGTTGCAGTGGAGAGCTGCGAGCTGCGACGAAGTACTTTCAACAAGCCATTGCGCACTACGGGCGAGCACAGGGAGAAGCCAACGATGAGCTCGATCGCGAAATCGTCGGCGTGATGTTCAACTACAGCCAGCAGCTTGTCGTCGAGCAGCGGTGGGCCGATGCGGGCGCCGTGCTTGCCCGAGCGCTGACGCTGGCTGAGAGGATCAAAATCCCAAGCCAACTGAAAGAGCGCATTCAGGCGCTGATGGCGCAAGCCGGTGATGTGGAAGACAAGGAATAAAGTGACGAACTGGCTGTAACCACACGTCGCCTTGAGGACCAGCAATGAACGTGCGATTTTGTGACTGATGTGACACGCGACACGAGTGTGTGTGCAACATGCACTGCTTTGATCTCTCCGCCTGAGCAACTGAGGCTGTGTGCTGCAACTGAGGCTTTGTGTCTGCCTCGGCTGCAGTTTGGTGTGGGCATCCGATAGTGTATGAACCTTCTGCAGCGAACCAACCGATCATGAGAAGCGTCGATACAGTACCGCGGTGCTGCGTGCATGCCACTGAATGCTGCCAATCTTTGGCAATTCCATTGATCTGAGAGATGATCGACGTGGCGTCGACTTGCATTTGGCTCGGTTTGATGATCGCACCAAGGATTGATCAGCAAGCTCACTGCTTGCTGACGCAAAGCACGCTGCGATGCGTATTCACAGTCGGTGGCTCGCACTGAATACAGCCTGCGATTCACAGCCGGTGGATCGAAGCCTGTGAATCGCAGGCTGTTCCACACGTTTTACTTCGAGTGACGCTTGGCCAGACGCGACTGGGCAGCTCCAGGCTGCGCATGGTCACGTTGACCAGATGCGCAGCCCGGAGCTGCAGATCCGCCTTTTGGTTTGCGCATGGTCCACCCAACACCCACAACAACGGGTGATTGGCGTGCGCAGTGCGCAGCATCAAGACCGCGCTTCGACGTCACCATCACAGCCAAATCGCCACTGCCGGGATTCTTATGAAGCACGACATGACGAGCACACTGAACAGCGCGCGTGTGTCATGTGGGTACGGCCCGACCTTCAGCGAGTCCGGCATGTGCATGTCGCGAGTCTAATCCGGCAGTTTGTGCTGTAAGGGCTTGGTGGGCGTGGTGTACGTACACCGCCAACCTGCGGGTGCGGTGTCGCTGGTCTAATACGACGGTTTGCGCTCCTGACGACAGCCCAAGTGAGCTGGATGGTGGCTGAGCCAATCCATCGCAGATTCAGGAGATGCAACGCTCCCGCCGCGCCGTGATTGGCTGCTGGCCCTTGAAGTGACACGTTGAAGTTGATGTTGTGGTTGACTGGCGCAAGATGCAGCCAGATGGCCCCACTCGTACACGTAGCAACTGCTTCCAAGCACCAAGCTGTGTCCGCAGCACCCAGCTTGTCGCCGGCGCTTTTTAGCCGGCGCTGTGTGGCTGGCCTGCTAAGGCTGAGCCTGAGATCGATGGCGGAGCGAGCTTGATTTCGTGGTCACTTTGCAATTCCAAGATGGCACCAAATACCAAACTTTCGCCGCAAGCAGTCACGTGCGAGCTGTCCGTCCAGCTTAATGAAGGATGGCAAGAGCTCGGTAGTGTCCAGGGAACTCCATCGGCATCACGCCTTACGTGCGAACCACCGCTTGCTCCGCCGCTTGGACCGGTGAGAAGATCGATCCACGAGCACGCGCTGCCGATCGACCCGTTGCTGCCTCAAGCCAAGCCGTACATGAGCAGTGTAGTGACCATCTTCGCCATCTGGAACAGCATGATCGGATCGGCGATGGTCGCTATGCCCTACGCGTTCTCGACAAGCGGTGAGTAGGTTTACCATGTGTGCGCGTTCTCGCTTGTGGCTGATGTCACACCATGGTGATACTGCCTCCAGGTCTCGTTCTCGGCCTCGCCATCATCGCATTCATGGGATGCATCTTGTGCTACACGTGTCTTCTCGTCGTCAAGTACGGCATGGTGAGCTGTGTATGCACATGGTGACATCCATTGCCGAACATGCCACGTCTGACATATGCTGTTTGCTCAACCGTGCAGGGATTCCCGCAATACAGCGATCTGATCAACCACTTCTTTGGCAAGCAATCACGCATGGTCGCCATCGTTTCGTCCGTCTTCACACTCTTGTCTGTCTGTATCGCCTTCCACATTCTCATCCAGCAATGTCTCTTTAGCGTCGTCCAAGCGATCGCTGAATCATCTCTATCACCGACCAAACATGTCGAGTTCATGCAGCACTGGACGCCGCAAGTAGCAGCGCTGTCGTTGCTGATCATCTTCCCAGTCATGAACCTCAAAGATTTTTCCATCTTCCTCCGCTTCAGCTCCTTCGGCGTCATCTTCGTCGTCTTCACGCTTGTCTTCATTCTGTCGCGCGGCGTCGCTAACATCACCCACCAGAGGATACCATCAGATGCCGTTCAGTGGCTAGCCGCTCCGTCGTTCGGCTACCTCGGTGGCATCTCCATGTTCTCATTCTTCCTGCACAACTCAGTGCAAACAATCGTTAGCAATTCTAATCCGGCGACAAGACAGGTCAGTGCGCGATTTTGGCTTACTCACTGTCGCTCGATGTCCGTGTGCTGATTTGTCGCCAAACTCTCAGCGTGATGTTCGCCTTGCCTTCGTGTTCGTGGCACTGACGTACATGCTTGTTGGTGCGCTTGGATATTTGGGCTATCCGAACCTTCCAGAAGTGCCACAGAACGTTTTGGACGCCTTCCCGTCCAGGTACGCAGGGCATTTCGTGACATCTCACGTCAAGTGATCTCACGATTGAAAATTCCATGTGCAGGGACTACTACGCGTTCAGTGCGAGACTGGCCTTCCTGCTTCAGATGCTCACGATCTATCCTCTCCCAGCGGCGATCGCTCGTTGCCAGCTCTTCCACGCACTCTTCAATGCCGAGTGGCCAGGGCTGCCCAAAGTGATCATGTTCAACGCCGCCATCATGACATTATCGACCCTCTTCGCGTTGTTCTATCCGCACATTGCGGACGTGCTACGGTTTTCTGGTGATTTGAATGGCTTTCTGCTCATGTTCGCATTCCCCATTGCAATCCACTTCAAGCGCGGTTCTCCCAGTCGATTCTCCGTGGCGTGGAACGGGCTGTGTCTGGTTGTTGCTGCTGTCTGCGTCTGTTTGCAATTCATGTGAGTTGTGCGAGTTCGTTTGAGCCAAGTGTTCTGCTCCGCTGAGAACATAGCGCGTGATAATAAAGGAGCCACTTGGCAGTCCAGACACTGTCCCATTCCTTTATCTGATCACATGTCCTGAGAAAGCAGTCGAGTCCACCGAGTCGATCCCGACCCGCACTTCGTCTCCATCGCGGGCTTGCGCCTTGAACCGTCACGACGCCGTTAATGTGGAAGTAGGTCGACTCACCGCATGGCGATCACGGCTGGTACTTCTCCGTCACATTCGATCCGCGCTGGCCAGCGAAGAAGTTTTCGGCGAATTGCGCGTACGCGCCTGGCGCGTTTGCGTACACGCGCATCAACAACCGTCGCAGCCACGGTATAATAGATTCACTCTCTGGACGACGA
>NSDO01000864.1:0-13932 GCA_002286825.1 Lagenidium giganteum | reverse complement strand
GGCGGAGGAAGCGCGGTGGCAGGCGTACGAGGCCGAACAAGCCCAGCGACTGAAGGAGGAAACGCTGCAACGACGTGCTCAACAAGCTCAGCAGTATGAGCAAGACCGCCAGCGGCGTTTGGAAATACATCGCTTGCAGAAGGAACGAGGGAAGCTCGCAGAGCAGCGAAAACAAGGCACGACTTCAGCACTGTTGGCACAGTCGGCAGCACCTGCAGTGGCTTCCGTCGCAGCGACTCCTGTGGGTGCCACAGACATATCCGCGCCCACACCAACGCCGTCGTCAGCTGAAGTAGCGGTGACTCCGGAGTCACCAACGGTGGTGAAGCCACCACCGTTGCATACTGCGCAACCTGCTCAAGTCGGCAACGCGAGCGTCAATGAGCGTCTGCCTGCTGCAACGCCATCTTCTGTTTTAGTCCAGAGTGAGGCACCCACTACACTACCAGCAAGAAACACCGTGGGAAACACCGTGGTAGCTACAGCGGCAAACGCAGATCCATCCATATCACCTGCCGTGGAGATTGTGACCGACCCATGCGCCAAGGGACTGGATCCGTTCGGGCAGATCGTGAGCGTAAGCGACGGCTCACCTGCGATGCAAGCAGCGCTGGAGAGTGGTGACCTGTTGCTGTCCTTCGGTGGTGTCAGTGCTGCGACTCCAAACTGCCTACTTGCCATCGCCGACACGATCAAGAAAAACGTGGGGAAGTCGATCGTGCTGGAAGTGCTCCGGCAGCGCAACGACCACGAGTACGAGCGTCATGTCCTCACGCTCTGTCCGCGAAAGTGGAGTGGAAAAGGCTTGCTCGGGTGCCAGCTCAGTCCTTTCAAGTGGCCTGTGGCTGAACCAATTCCCACCGTCACTGCGTCTGCCACTGCATACACAAGCGAGGTCGCTCAAGCTCAAGATCAGAACTTGCCAGCACAGGACGCATCCACCGAGCAGACAACGTACCTGGTGTTCAATCACGTGCAGCCTGGTGGGCTTGCACATCGGCACGGAGTGTGTGAAGGGGACTTGTTGATGCATTGCGGCACTTTGGCGCTAGTGGACGACCTTGCTGTCGTGGCTGCATACCTCAAGGAGCACAGGCCAGTGGAGCAAGTGGATCTGGAAATCCAGCGTTGGGTACCAGAACGTGAGATGTATATGCCACTCACGATCCAGCTGGAGCCCTCCACAGACAACCTTGGGTGCTCACTGACGACATTCCAGGCGTACTATGGCGATAGCGCTACCTCTTCGTCTGGTGCCAGTGCATTAACACTATGCGCAGAATGCTATCATACCACCCTGCCAACGTCGGTCCACGCTGCAGCCATGAGCGGCCACCTCGACTGCCTCGAGGCGCTACACTACCAGAGCTGCAACGATGGCGGCACGAGCATATTCGACCTTCGTGATGAGGATGGGCGAACGCCACTGTTCTACGCTTGCTTCGCCCAGCAATCCGAATGTGTACATTTCATCATTGCTGCCATTCTCGAGACAACGACGGACACGTCCGTATACGCCGACTCGTATGGCGACACACCGCTGCACGCCGCGGCATCAGTGGGATGCCTCGAAGCGATTGCGATCCTGCTCGAGTCGACATTCCTTTCGGTGGACGTGACGAATGCGTCGCAGATGGCCAGCGTCCACATCGCGCCGAACGTCGAGACACTCCAACTCCTGGTTGATACGTTCGGCGCCGACTTGCTGGTCATCGATAGTGAAGGCCGGATGCCACTAGGCTATGCGTGCCTTCGCGGTGATACAGCCAGCGTCGAGTACCTCTGCGCCAAACACCCGGACTTTGTCGACTACGCTGACGCCACCGGCAATACTCCGCTGCACTTGGCTGCGTGGGTGGGTTCCCTAGACGTTGTGGAGGTTCTGCTGCCGCATCTACCATCACTGGCGCTGTATCTGCCAAACGAAGAAGGGATGAACGCACACGACGTGGCCACCACCAACGGTTTCCCGCATGTGGCCGATTTTCTCGCCCAGTTCATGGCGCCCGTGGAGCAGGACATGGAGCTCTCTACTGCGTATGTCGAAGACTCGCAAGCCACGTAACTGGATCACCACAACCGCACGCCAGCTCAAACCTCGGAGGACGTCAACATCCAAGCAGACGGCGGAGGCGGCCTCACAATCCAATCTCAGAAGCTTTTCTTAGGGCACCACGCGGAGGTGTTGGAGCGCAGCTATATTTCGGAGAACGCTTGCACGTGACGAAGAAAGGAACCGGGCGCGTTTGTGCCTCATTTTCACATACCAGAGCGAGCGGTTGCGCGTGCACGGTTGAAGAGCTGAGCATGAGCTCGACGTCGCCATCGCGACACCGAGGAAGTAATGCAGGCGCGCACCTCGGTCAAGGCGTTGCAGCGGCGGCTGCGGCTGCCGCGGCCGCACCTCGGCGTGAGAACGAGTTCTTCAAGCACATTTCCATCGACTTTTCTGGTCTGGAGCGCAAGTTCACAGAGGTGATCGCGCGCCTTGAGATCGTGGAGGCGCGGATGGAGCGCAACACAACCATGCAGCACCACGCGCTCCCGCACGCGATACGCCCGGAAGGAGAGTCACCGAATCGTAATCGGATTCACGTGGGAGCAGACTCTGCGCCTCCACCAATGCTGCACACGACATTCGAAGGTTTGCGTGAATCTGTGGCGATGGATATGGCCGAGGTGGTAAAGGAACTCGAGTCCGTCCGTGCTGCGCAATTGCGCTTCAAAATCGACCAAGAACTTGCTCAATCCACGTACGTGCAGAATTAACGCACGCACATGATGATGCCAACTAACGATTCTTGTGAATATCCAGCTTCAAAGTAGAATTGGAGGGCGCGAAACGCGATTTGTCTCGAATGCCACAACAGTCGGATCTGGGCAACTTCAGGGCGGAGGTCAACGTCATTATCTCGGCGGCGATGAAAGAGCTGGCCGAACAACATGCGTCGCTGACACACAACGTAAACGTGACGCTGTCCGAACGCGAATTGATGGAAAACAAGTGGAAGTCTGTGTTCGAAGAGACGATGAACCATCGTATTCAGGATGTCTGGAACGGACTGCAGACGGCGTCCAAGAAAATGGTCGACAACATCCAGTTCATCCAGACGGATATGATCAAGCAAGAAGAATCGATGAAGGAAATGATGGACTTTGTGGACCAGATCAAACGCCGCATGGCCGTCATGGAGAACGAAGGCGTCGAGCAAGACAAACAAATTATGAGTAACAAGAGCGAAGTCGCTGTGTTGCGTGATCTCGTGACGAACCTCATGGTGCGCCTCGACGCGCACGAGAACAACACGACGTCCAACATCAACGGGTTGACTCAGCGTATCGACGCTACCGATAGCCGTCTGCAGATCGCACAATCAGCACACGAGACGTTTGCGACCGATACGGATCGTACCTTGCGTGCGTTCAAATCGGATCTGGCGTACTGTCAGTCAAGTCTCATTGCGCATCAAGAAACGTTGCATTCTCTGGATGCCGGGATCACTCGCCACAGCGCCGACATCGTTCGTATTAACGATCAACTAGCCAAGCACGAAGGCCGCATCGGTGGCATTGACGGGCGCGTGACGTCATGTGAAAAGAAGCTCACGACTGTGGCGACTGTGATCCAAGACCATCAGGACGAGCTGCAAAACCATGTCAGAGACATCAAGGAGGCGCTGGAATATGCGTCCCAGGACCGGGTGTCGATGAAGCGCGCCACGACGGAAAACAGTTTCTCAATCCAGGAAATTCAGCAAACCATGAGCGAAGTGGGCAAGATGTCTGCAGACACGGAACTGGCACTAGCTCGCACGGCATCTGAGATCCCCAAACTTCATGTGCTGGTCAGCACTAACGCCAACAGTGTCACCAAAGTGACTGAGATGTTGTATGAATTGCAGCAGACGTTTGACGATGAAAAGGCCTTTGCGCACTCAGTCGACGACAAACTAGCTGAAGAAAAGGAAAGTACAATTAAGCGGTTTGCGGAAGTTGCCAAGCGTGACGACGAGAACTTGCACGCAATCCACGACACTAACTCGACGATCCACAACATGCGCCACGCACTGGAAGAGTCTATTCGCTACAACAGCAGTATGATCCACCAGCTCAACACCATGGTAGACAGTCTGGCCATCACCGAAAGCTCAGAAGGCATGGAAGACAAGCTGGCCAAGTTTGCGCTCTCGTGCGCGGAATTGGGGCTCAAGATGGAGCATTTCAGCAAGAACACACCCGGCATGACGTCGCTGAAGGGTGACATAAAGGGCGAGCTGGCCGTGCTTCTCGCGAAAATCATTCGATTCCTCGGTTCTGGTGTTAGCATTGACCAGAACAAGTACCTGTTGGCCGCCAAACGGACGCAGTACGTGGACCCGAGCACAGGCGCCATCATCGTCGAGACACCACCGCAGCACGTGCTCGAAAGCTTCCGTTTAGCTAAAGCCACGCTGTTCTCGACGAAAATGCGCGCCTCAATGGACCAGTTGCATCCCGTAGCCGCCACAGCCAAGCACATTACCGAGTTTCGCGATGCGTTCGAGCGCAAGGTCATGTTTGTCATCGAGTACGGACTGGCCAATCTCTTCCCCAACACTGGGCGGGGCCGTGGCCCGAATGGAAAGCGCGACAACACGGTCGGCACGTGCATCGCATGCGATCGGCCCATTGAAGACGATACGCCAGAAGCTGGTCGTGAAGCAGCTGGCAACGGTGCCGGTGGACGAAGTGGTAGTATCGGCGGTGGCGGTCCGGAGCAGGATAATGGCCCGCCGTCCATGTCGTTCGATGAATTGGTGGCTGAAGAGCAGCGACTTCGCCGCAACAAGATCGTGTCGGGTGTAGGATCGGCGCTGTTGTCGACGCGCATCGATCAGAAGACTGCAGTCAAGGGACGATCGGGCAATTCGACATTGCGGCCCAAAAGTAGCGCCGACCCGATCCACCACGCGCCGGGTACGGGCGAGTTTGTCTATCGGGGCGGCTTCCGTCTGCCCAAGCAGCAGCTGGACAAGCAGCAAAGCGCTAACTCGCAGATGCGTTCGTCGAGTTCTGCGGCGGCGTTGGCAGCAGCGGCCATGGGAGGAGCTGGCATCTTCGAGCCCAACGGCAGCGTCAGTTCCAACGTGGACGCGCCGACGATGCTCATGATGGACGACGGCTCGTCGTGTCTCGAGAAAGTGCCGCTAATGGGACGGTGCCAAGTCGACATCCCAGGCCCATTGATGACAGGCACGTCCTCCTCCTCGTCGTCGTCACCGTCGCCGGGCGTGCGTCCACACACGGCACCGTATCGCGCCAAGTCGCTGCCACGCCTAGAAGCCCTCGAGCAGCCCACGTGACGCACAGAAGACGCAACCTGCTAGCGTGATGCAATGAAATCGTCACATATTGGTTGCTCTATTCCACGTCAGGTCCAGTGTCTCGCGTCACGTCGAGGATGAAGACCGTGGGGGAAGTGCTGCTGCTGTGGCCACCAGTCCTATCCGGCGGAGCAACTCGGTGCCCTCGTTGTGGAGTTCTTCCTTGCTCGATGCCGCGTCGTCTGTGACTGGCGCACGCGTCGCTTCATGCAGTGCAGTGATGCACGCAGTGACGCGCGCTTGGTCTGCGGCGTCGAGATCGCTCGTCAGTCCAATGGCGACGGCCGAGCTGTCAAGGAAGGTCAGCGAACACAGCGCAGCCCACGTGAGAACGAAACAATCATCAAGCTCCAGGGCGGATGACGCACCACAGCGCTCCGCGCACGACACCGAGATCGAAACAGCGCCGCGCGGCAGACTCGAAGCCTTCGTCGAAGCCGCGTTGGAGCGTGTCTTCCTTGCCGAAGTCGACGCCGTCGCGGATGCCGACCTGTGTGGGGAGTCACATCCTGGTTAGTGATCATCCGCCGCCACGAGCAGAGCTCAGCGTGACCACACGTACCGTCTTCATCTTGCGCTGCACGGCAGCGAGCTCCTGTGCCTGCATCGTGCCGGCCTCTTCATCTTCGCTCAGGAAGTCGTTGAAGCCGTCGTCGTCTGAGTACTCGGCCATCGTCCGCAGTGACTGACTGTTCGTTCTTCAGGTTGGCTGACGAGCAATCGCCATTCAGCAGTCACGCATCTTCATTGGTGCAAAATAAGTAAATCGTTCATTGATTGGACAAGAAAGAAAAATGTTGATGCTGCTCTGGCGGTGATGATGATGATGATGATGATGATGATGGTGATCACCATCACGTCGATCACACGGGTGATTGACGCCAATCCTGGTCAGCCATTTCCACGGACGCGACCCAGTCGTCCTGTTGATGAAGGCGTCGACGATGGCGCCGGATGCGCACCCACAGCACACCCACCAACAGCAGTGCTGTGCCTGACAGCGTGGACAGCACGGACAGCTGCAGTGGCCATAGCTCGTCGTCATTTGACGACGCGCCTTGCCACACAAACGACGCTCGATCCATCAACGGACTGTCGACAAACGGCCTGGACAGCCTTGCTCGCTCTGCCTCCAACGGAGCGGGCTGGACAGAGAAGTCGTGAGCTTGCTGGGCCGGCATGACCTCGTCCAGCACGCCAGTC
Source organism: Lagenidium giganteum (assembly GCA_002286825.1). Lineage (NCBI taxonomy): Eukaryota > Oomycota > Peronosporomycetes > Pythiales > Pythiaceae > Lagenidium > Lagenidium giganteum. Next base: position 7,366 of record NSDO01000864.1, on the reverse strand, counting down.
ACCAGGTCGTTGAGTGTGTCGATGATGTTGGCTTTGGCTTCAACAGCAGTGGCGCTGTTCCCTGCGAGCGGTCGTGGCACTGCCAGCACCCAACCTTCGTCGATCAATTCCTCCATCACGCCGCCAGCATTGCTTCCACTGCCACTGTCGCTGCCATGGCTGGAATCTGAGGCATTCACCGTGATGGTGTCGAAGATCTCGACTTCGAACTCGATCACATCGCCGTCGCCACTGGAAATGCTTCCGGAGGACGTGGTCAACAGATCCATCACGGCCTCGTCGATCTCATGCAACAACGCGGCCTTATCAACGTGCCGCATATCGATGGGAATCACGATGTCTTCGCTAACGTCGATGTCCATGGAGCCGCTGGACGCTGTGGACATCGTAGCGACAACCGCCTGGATCATCAGGGCAACCTGTTGTACGCACAGGCTACTCCCGAGCGAACCAACGAGCCCTCGGCGACGCATTGCAACGGCAATACGCTTGATCAACAGAGTTCCGCTGTGTTGTGGCTGCCTGACTGGTTCCACTGGCAGCCACCGCGGCCGGGCTGGTCGCGGCCATGAGCCGCCACTGGCGACATGGGTGGCCAGTCGCCACCCATGGAAAGATACGTGGATTTGAAGATCACCTTTCAGAGGGGGCCGCTACGTTCCAGATTCCAGACTCGCACGGGAAAATGCCACAATCGAATGCAAGCAACTTGGCGGGTTCGTGCGTTCACCACTGACGTTGCTCACGATTGTAAGCAAACAGAAGTGTCGATCACGCTGCTACAGGACACCGAATTGATGTGGAGCAACGTATATTATCTTCGCAACACGCAGTCGATTCTGTTGGTCGTCTTCGCACGTCATCAGCACGCTGCTGTGCTTGTTGGACAGGCACAGCGTTGGTGTTCTTCTTTGAGATTGGTTAGTTGTTGCACTTCTTGCTTTTGATTGCTTTGTTGCCGATGCTCCTTCACTTTGCGTGCCAGCGGCTTGAGGAACGCAGCCTGTTTCGGGTTTGAGCGCACACTGGCCAAGCTCAGACCACCTGCAAACAAGGCGCTCGTTTTGGCCGCCGTTTGCGATAAACGCACGTACGTGTTGAACGCACGACTGTGCTCTGGGAACTTGGCTACAAATGCGCCAATGTCGGCTGGAAATAAGTTGAAGCCGACAACAACGCGCTTCACCGGTAGGCGCACGTCACTCGGCGCTGAGGGGGGCTTCGCCACACAAGGCAAGCTTCGTACTCGGCCACTGAAGTGCGGGAATTCGCCATCGCACACGATACCCCTCCGATATTGATAGCCAACGTGCTGCCATCCTGGCTCGCTTGCACTGATGGTTGTTTCAAGCGTGTCGGTTGTCATCTTCTGCACCAACCGCGTCTTGTAGCCGTACTTGGCGTAATGATCGAGGCCTTGCATATTGACGTGGAACCCACCACCCTCTAATCTCGGTAGTTCGTTGTTGTTGTTGTTGCCATTGGCTTCGTCTGTAGCGCCATCGGTGCTGTTGCGCAGTGGACTGACGTGCAACGTGGCGCCGTAAATGGGTGGGAAAATGACGTTGGTCTCGTAGCGCACCTGCTCGGCGTAGTCGAGGTGATACTCAGTCTCATCATTGCAGTCAGACGCAATGACCCATACAGCAACACCGTGAGTGAACGCCCAATCTTGCGGTGTGATGACATTGTTCGCTTGGTCGACCAAGAACTCCTGCACAGCCTGCGTGGCCAAGCGTTCGCGATACCGCTGCGCTGCCTCAGTACTTGCTGCCTCGTGCACTCCCTCGAGCTCTTCCCGTGTCGGGTTCTCGTCATCTGATGCTGCGTTTGTAGCTCGAGGGAACGTCAATGCCGTTGTTGGCACAAACACCCCCCACACTTTGGAGTGCACAGCGCTGGCGTACAAGCGGTCAGCGGTGGCGGGCGAAACGGCCCCGTCAACCACATGGAAGGCGCGCGGATTTGAGCGCGGCAAACCTCGAACCATTTTGCCTGGTTTCTTGTTGCATCCTGTAGGCACAAAGCCATCGTCCCAGTCGGCCATGTCCACGTGCTTAGGCGTCTGTGCTGCGTGCCGTGGGTCATCGTGGTGCGTCAGCCACGCTGGCAGCAACGCAGCGTCCTCGTTCAGCGGAGACGAAGTGGCCATCGCTCAGACAGATGCGAAGCTTGTGGGTGTTGCGTGCAGACAAAATCCAAATGGAGCGCACTTGAACCGCCGTGGGAGGAATGGCGTCAATGACATGTTCGACGCCCGACGCCCCTTGGGCTTGTTGACCGTCCCATTTGCCCACGCACTTTCGATCGAAGGCGTGATTTGATTGGATAAAAATGTGTGCGTGGAAGACAAAGGGCACGTTTGGCTCGGAAAATGGCACACGTTTAGAAGGGAGGAGCTTGTCAAAATTAGTACCCCTTTATTTTCCGATTAATCGGCTAAAAAGGGGAAACGCAGATTCCGTGTTGCGGGTGTCTGCCATTGTGTCATTCAACAATTGGCAACAAGATGGAGACAGCGGAGGATATCGTATACCAGTGTTCCGGAATCAACACCAGCGGTCCTAGACGCGGGAAGCAATGCCTCCAGCACAAGACTGGTTGCGGACCGTTCTACTGCTTTCGCCATCTCGACCAAGACCCAGCACTCCGCCCACCCAGTGTCGTGTCAAACACGACTACCAGCGTTCCGATGCTGGAGGCTCCGAAGCAGAAGTTTACGCAAGCGCCAGCGCCAGCTCCAGTCGCGGACGCGAACGCGACTCTCATGGCGCTCGCAACGCTGCTCGAAAAGGCAAAGATTAATGCGCAACCGCAAGTGCAACAGGTACCACAGATAGACTTCAACATCCAGCGTCAACGCCTGCTGCATTTGCTTGCTAATGTAGAATCAAGCATCTGTACGCTCAGGGTTGAGTTAGAGCAGATGTAGTTGGCATTCCTTTGTATTTATTTCTTTATCTACTACATATATACACTCAATACAACACCAAGACGCAAAATCACAATCTAGTTACAGAATTTAAGCGTTGACTTTGTGCATGAGTAGTCATGTGGTTGACTACGACGCTTGTTGACACACGATGTGGTGAGCGAGCACGACCTGGAACAAAAATGCATGGATTCGCCTCGTTTCAAAGTCACGTTCATTCAGCGCTTCCTGAAAACACCACAGATGACGCTCAGACTTTCAACACCATTACACAACTTCCCTGTGAGTCTCGACACTTGTGGTAGCCTGCGCATACCACAATCAGGAGCATCATTTCTTATCAATAAAGATGCAGCATCTGGCTGCTTGATGCTGCCAGATCAAGCAGCAAGGTAGCAGCATGTACGTGAATAAAACACTCGATGTTTACGACATGTCATCACTACAAGAACACCTACGCATGAGTGCCTTCGCACACTTGCATTTCGTTTGATTTGCCACCACCCCCTCGCTGCCGTCTTCAATACTCATTAGAGAGCATTCCGTAAACCTTCCCTACGAGTTCCTTTAATCTTTCAAACGATGGTCTGGTATTGGAGGTAGTGAGAGTATACTCAACGAACCTTCACGTCTTCACTGATCAAGAACCTCCAACCGAGATAATTCGTCACAATGCCATACGGCACAGTAAGCTCTTCGACGTCAGCCAGCGCTTCCAGTCCCGTCACATTCTGAACCACTCCTTGCAGCATATCTTCACGTTGTGCGTCAACAATTGAAATTTTCTCTTGGTGCCGCGCTGGAGCACAAACTCGAATCGACTTTTTACGCCCACGTTTTCCCCATCCACGTCTTCTTCGACCAATATGTGGACGTCACCGAGCAGACGACTGACTGTCTCAAGGATCGGTGCGATAAAAAAATCTCTTGGCTTCTTTCCCTTCGGTGATTTCTCCATGCAGTGCCCGCAACTCAACAATACGAGTGCGGAGTAGCTCGATGTCAGCGTCAGGAACATCGCTCGGATAGGACTCGAAGTTGTAGATACGTCTGATATCGTCCCAACAAAGAGTCGAAAAGCCAACAGACCTGTCGACGTCGTTGTTTTTCCGCTTTTTGTTCGAGTTCTTGGCGTCCTCACTCGTCGTCTTGTCTTCATTCTTCTTATGGATCATTGCATTGATCGCAGCCCATCGTTTGAGACGTTCGGGATGCCGGTGCATTGTACTTGGTGGTAAAGAGGGTATGACAGTGCTCAATCCCTCATCGACAACCTTCCCGATGACCACCAACACGTTCACAGGGCCATTTCCTGCTGCTTCTTCATCTTCATCCGCTTCTCCCACTTGATCATCAGACAGACCAACGCGGTGGAGCTTCGCTCGCGCAGCACTCAAATGCTTCAGGCCGTTGGCGTGTCAGTCACGTGTTTGACCTCGTTTTCCGTCAACCACGCGTTGCCCTTCTTGGCGAGGAACAGCTGCACCTCACGAGCGTCGCACGTGATCGTCTGCTCATTCTCCTTCTTGATCGCCTTCTTCAAGTCATCAACCCACTTGCTTGCATCGATATCCACGCCGAAGACGCTTCCATCGCCGCCGACGATCGCACACCCTTGTTGGTGCTTTTCGAACTGGGCAGCGACATTCGTACCCGCGGCATTTCAGCCAATCAGATGCAACAGCACATCAGCAGACCCATTACCCAATGTCAGACTTGACCCGAAAGCATACTGGTAGGAACAATAGCCTACCGGTATGCCGGCGGGAGAATGATGAAGTCATCATGAAGTTAATTTGGTTCTATCATTCAATATAGATTGATAAAGATGTATCCAAACTTTCCAAAACGATAGAGAGCAGAAATATAAAGAGTTACAAAAGCAAGTCGAACAAGACCTAGCGTTTGAGAATATAAAACAGCAGGCGTACAAAACTGCAATATGGGCAGGTGATGCTAAGGCAAATACAATAAACTTGACTGCAGGTCAAACCACTGTTGGAACACAAACTGGACCAAGTTCCAGTGGTGTTTTTTCACTCAGCTTAGATAATAATACAATAATAGCTCAACTGGTTCATCAACGGCTACAACTTGGCCGATGGGATCCAGCCAGTCTAGCTCAGCGTCAACACAGACTCGAATCATCAATACAGACAGAGGTATCCAAACCCGTCCTAGCACGAGTGATATGGCTACATCTATGAATGAACCGTTTCGCACCGAAAGTGAAATGATGCGCTGACTATCTGCCAGATTTGATGCGCCATGGTGATGTGATTTGGCAGGATGGAGATGAAATCAATAGTCAAAACAATACGATTCGAAGTCAAAAGATGGAAATCAATTCTCTTAAGCGTTGGATTGAAGGTATGGACATTCAATTTCACAATGCCCAGGTTCAGTTTGAACGTTTGGCTCATGAACACGCGCTCTCCCAACGGCAGATATCAGTACTTAAAAAAGACTTCGAACAGGGTCGACAATTGTATTTGAGTTTAAGAGCAGCTGCGGAGACAAGCTCAAAGAAGAGAATGCAACTGCCACCGCACGCATACTTGAGCCGCAGCAACAGATGATGAAATCAACAGTAACCGAGACAGCTCGCAAGAACAGTCGATCCAATATGAAGACTCCACAAGCGTTGCGTGAATTTACGCAAAGTCGAAATATCGAAGAAGCTCCAGCTGCCGTTACAAATGGAAGAGTATCCAGAAATGAAATATTCGTAATTATGAATGGTAAGATTCACAAGCGCCAAAATGGGAGACCTGATATTGATCTGGAGAGTAATTCTCCTGCAGCGCTAGATGCATTAAAAGGTTTAGACCCTGTTTTTACAATGGTGGGCATTATCCAGCAACTTCCTCAATGTGAATCGATAACTAAAAATCCTCTATATGGGCAAGAGGCCGATGAAATCCGGAAATCTGGGAAGCTACTAAATCATGAAGAAGCCCATGACTTGAATGCGCGTGTATGGCGAGACCTTCCCGCTATTGAGAATCCATCATCCATAACAACACCTAGACCAACGAAAGGTAACGAAAGAGAGAGCGAGGTGACTTGTTCTACTTGAATTCAACACCAGTTATTGAAACTGAGAGGAAAGGGTCTGCGTGGAGCTGGAGTCGAACTAAGAATCTTCGAGAAGCTGTAAGCGCGTCAAAAATGGGCTACAAGCCTCATGGAAGCAAATTCATTCGCCTAGCTGATCTCCACAACAATGTGTTGAATCTGAAGCACAACAATCGAACTTCTGCTATGAACAAGTTCAAGATGAGTGATGCGTCGACTAAATTGATTTGACGTTCGATGGTAACATCGATCAACAGTTGTACAGTTCACTGCCACATTCAGAACAGAACGAATTCGTGAAGGTGTTGAAGCTTACTCATCTGTACTACAGCGATAAGAGCGTCTTGGAAAATCCAAATAAACGCCTCATCCAAGAGTTCAACAAGCTGTATGGAGAGGTTGCCTTAGGAAACAATAACCCTGAGTTGATCCATGAACTAAAGCTAATCACAGTGGATCTACATGCACAGAAGATCATATCTGACACAAATTTCAGATCCATCATTGTAAATTTACCGTGAAAAATATAGAACAGAGCCCTAGAGATCCTGATCTCGGGATCTTCGACCCTTCGATCTTCGATCCAATAGAGCGCCGACGAAGAGTGATCATTCTAACCCCAAACTATCAAGCTATACACAGTACAATACTGGTCAGCGTCACAATGAAGATAAACTTCAGCAAGTGATGAAGGAAAAAATCATCGAGGAAAGCGAAATAGTTCCAAAAAAATTGGCAAAGGAGTAGCTCCAGTAGATAGACGAAACATCCCTGTGGTATATACCAATACGCATAGTGGAGGCTCGAACATGAAGGTGAAAACCTTCAAACTCTGAGTTTCTTGAGTACTTTTATTTGTTCACCCATCATTTGAATTTGTCTGTGCAACAAGCAGCAGATCTTTGAATAATCTACACTCAACTGATACCTTCAAGGTTTCCTTCTTGTTCGACTTTCATCGACTCATTTTCAATTACGTTCACCAATGAAGTTAAACCCTGACAGCAAATCTTGCGCTATGTAGCCAATGTTCTTAGTGTCTTTCTCCGTTTGAGTCTTGTATAAGAAGGTACAAGGATCTACCTCCATGAATGCTTCGATCACTTTCGGTGAAATGGTTTCAATATCTTTCTATATTCTTCGATCTGACGTTGTGAAGTAGCTACCAGATGTGATTTAAGGACTATTTCTGAAACGAGCGGAAATAGACTGAGAACTAAGCTTGTGACAAGGCACGTCACACAGCACAAGAGCGCAATAGGAAGCGTTGACTTCCACGCAACCACGGGCGGTTGCTCTTTGCCTTAGAGCAAAGTGGTTGCTCCAGCCCTCCGCAGTGAGGGCAAGAAGTTTGCA
>NSDO01000862.1:0-13957 GCA_002286825.1 Lagenidium giganteum | reverse complement strand
CGGCAATGGGTGCATCCGTGCTGTACGTAAAGGACCCGGAGGCGTTCATGCAGTCGGTGCACACGTCTAAGCAGCGCGTGCTGGCGACTGTGAACCAGCGCATTGGCAGCAATGGCGCTACCTCGGTCCCTGGTGTGGATTGCAAGCAGGCGGAGCAGTACTTGACCACGGTGCATCCAGTCAAGGGCTTCCACGTGCTGTGTGTGGCCAAGACACCGTCCGACACGTGAGTGGATGCGTTTGGCCAACAAGCCAACCTGTGAACGTGGATTAACTGGAAAGTGCTTGTGGACAGCCTGGCTGTGACAGCATATAAGGATGGCATGCTGCCGGCGCGCTTCACGGAGACAGCGATGGACTCGATGTCGTATCTGAAGCAGTTGGAGAAGGTGCTCGAAGTACCGGAGCCAAAAGACAGTTTGGCGAAAAAGTACAAGCAGCCATACGCGCTCTTCACGCCTGATGGCCAGCGCGTCGAGAAATTGAGCGAGATGGTGAACCAGATTCTGTTCTTCTTCGAAGGCGGCCAGTTCATCTGGCCAGGCATCAAGATCGGCCACAAAAGTACGTTTCTGGTGGCACATTGCGATGGAAGTCGGAACGAGGGACATAAGCGCTGATGATGTGACCTCTAATGTTTGTTCCAACAACAGCTTTGGTCAAGAACGTGTATGGTCGCGGTGACGTGGTTCTGGAGACCGTGAGCATGATTCCGCTGGTCTTCACAGTTGAAGAATTCCTCAAGGACGACGAAATCGACGTCATCTTGGACCTGTCGATGGAGCACTTGAAGCCCTCGGGTGTGACGCTCATGGATGGCCACGAGAACCGTCCAGCGACAGAGTGGCGAACAAGCACGACGTACTTCCTGCCTTCTACCAGGCACATCAAAGTCCAAGAGATCGATCGCCGCACGGCTGATCTCGTCAAGGTTCCCGTCTCGCACCAGGAGTTTGTCCAGGTGTTGCGCTACGAGAAAACTCAGAAGTATGATCAGCACACGGACTACTTCCCACCGGAGTTCCACCAAAACCAACCAGACGTGCTCGAGTCGATCGATCATGGCTACAAGAACCGCATGATCACGGTGTTCTGGTACATGTCCGATGTCGCCAAGGGCGGCCACACGATCTTCCCACGTTTCGGTGGCAAGCCACAACCAAACGTCATGAACGACTGCACCAAGGGCTTGAAGGTGCCCCCGAAGAAGCGCAAGGTCGTCGTGTTCTACAGCATGCTCCCGAACGGTGAACTCGACCCCATGAGCCTGCACGGCGGCTGCCCAGTCGAGGAAGGCGTCAAGTACTCCGGTAACAAGTGGGTCTGGAACAAGCCTCGCAAGGACATTAGCTGAGAGAATGCGTTTGTGCGTTTTGACTAATGAGTGGTAATTCAGCGCGGTTTGCTGTTCAAGCTATCGCGACGTGGGATGGGTTGGTGCAACCACCATTTTGACGCTGCGCTCGTAACTTTCGGACGCAAGACTGTGTCTCCTGAGTTCAACGAGTTAATGCGTTGCACGGAATAGCAGTCACCATCATTGCTGGTTCCATTTCAACTCGCATGTTAAGCATGCCATCATGCACGACAGTATAGTAAACAGCGCCTGACCAAGACCAAAATCAAGCACCCGACCGAAGCACTCAAGGATCTGCGCGGTACGGCGTCGTGGGTGATAGCGTCTTGGCTTGGGCCGGGGAGTTCGGCTGGCTGTTGTACGAGTACTTGCGCAGCGTGACCGTCGAGAGCGGTGGTGTCTGGAACGATTGGCGCATGTACGAGGCACGGAACGACACCGAAGTGTGCGATGGCGGCTTGAGCAGGTAGCGCCAGCGGCTGGCAATTCGGAGCTGCCAGAAAAGCAAACCGATAAAGCACAGCGACGTCACGGACGCCGGCGTGTACGTGTACTCGTGGAACTGGATCCACGACATGAAGGCCATGTAGAAGAAGAACATCAGCAATCCGGAGCCCATGAGCTTGTATGCCATCATCTGCTCCATCTCGCAGCGCTTGAGCCACCACGCGCTGAACGGCGACTCGGTCTCGATCAACGAGATATCGAGGTTGCGCACTTCGTCTTCAAGCGTATGCGCGGCGTAGCGAGTCACTGCCAGCAGCAGCATGGCGCACATGACCATCGTCATCAGCAACAGCGAGCACTAAGGGTGAATACATCACGCATCAACACAACGTCAGCGTGCGCACGGAACCAAAGACGGCCGGCTCAGACACGTACCACGATGGTGGCCGACACGGCATAAAGGAAGAGAACGGTCTCATTTTGGTGCTCCGGAATGTTCAGGTTGGACATGGCCGCAACAGTGAAGCCAAACAGCAGCGCACACTGCTCAGAGACCGTCGAGAGCTGCTCGGCACGCGCTTCACAGAGCAAATGTTCATTTTCAAGGCGCTCCTTGCGCAAAAAGCGCTCGATATCGGCGTTACGCCACTCGTGTTCGCGCACGATGTCGTCGTTGAGCCACTGAATCTCTTGCTCACGGTGCGCGATGTCCTCATCGCGCCACTGCTTGGCATTGCGCAGGTCATACGACCCGAAAATCGCGTTCACCACGGCGCCCGCGGCCGCCATTGCGCTTCCTGGCTTGATGTGGCCCGTCCCGAACGACAGCGGAGCGCTGTCCCTAATCACGTGAGTCGGCGTCCCTCGTTTTACGGAAGGTTTGGATTTCAGACTAGGGATTTTGCTTTCGAGAGGAATCAGAGTTCATTTTCAGCGAAACGTGGTGAATTATAGTAAATTCTCTAAGAACGAGGGGCACAAACGCGATTGAGCACGCACAAACTTAAACGAGGTGACGCTTTCCATGCATGCGGCACTTTCGCTTCTTTCCGTCAGTGGCAGGTGGTGCGCTAGCAGGTGGGTTTGGAGTGTTTTCTGCTGAAGCCGCGGGCGTGGGCGTGGGCATGGGCATCTCAGTGGTTGTGTTTGGGCTGGCTGATGGCGCCTCCGAGATCTTGGCGGGCGTGTACTCACTGCCGATATCGCCACTGGAAGACAGCTTTTGTCCCTTTTTGCAGTCGGAGCATCCACTGCCGAGGCAGAACGTGGACATGACTAGCGCATGGTCTGAGATTGCGGTGCCATCGAACCGTTCGTCGATCACTTCTCCTTCCTGGACACACAGCTGCGATGACTTGGCGAGCACGTAGTCAAACACAGTCGAGCTCAGCTTGCCAGTGAAGACGCCGTTGCCGATGAACGTGCCTCCGGACACTCCAGCGAGCTCAAGGGTGTTGGTCAGCTGGAATGGCGAGCTCGAGCCGACGAGGTACTTCACTGGGCCAGAGTTGGGCACAGTGTTGAGATCACCCGTGAGCATCGCAAGGTCGCCCTCCTTGCAAATGGATGCCATCTGCTTAGCGATGAGTTCCGAGGATTTCTGTTGACCGAGGCTCATATCGTAGTGCGTGTTAACGAAGCACACGTTGTCACCGCTAGTCTTGTGCTGGAATCGCCCCCATGTCGCCGCGCGGTTGTAAGCCAGTCCCCAGGTGTTGGAGCCCAGCTGCGACGGCTTGTCGCTGAGTGCGAAGTCGCCGCTGTCGATCACCTTCCACTTGCTGGCATCGTACATGATAAAGGTGCGCTCATTGGCATTGCATTCACCAGCGCATTCGCCGATCAGTTGGTAGCCAGAGTTCGCCTTTGAGGTAGTCATACTGCGATGGGCTGCCTTCTTGCGTGCCAACGAAGTCTGGGGCGTACTTGGCCAGCACTTCCTTTGCGTGCGCCTTGCGGTTGTCCCATGAGCCTTTGCCGGCGTCGTTTGCATTAGATGTACGGAGGTTGAACGACATCGCCTTGCATGTCGTGGCTGCGGATGCGGAATCGGTAGCCACTGCCAGCAGCGCAGCTGATGCCAAGAGAAGACGAGGAGCAATCATGGTGAACGAGTGCGGAGAGTGAGTTGAGAGCGATGGGAGGGGAATTCGAGAGTGAGCGAGTTGGTCGTTTGAGGCGTCAGGGCTTCAAGCATGCAGGACGACACATCGGGCGTGCTTGCTCATCTGCTTCTGCGGAGAGCAAGAGTCACTTGATTTTGTTGCAGTCTCCAGAAAATCGACAGACATCCGGTGTTGTCTGCAGCGCATGCCCACATCGTTGTTGGAGCTGACTCGTGAACCCCACGAAGCTCAGCAGGCACTCAAAATTGCGTGGTGGAACAGCAGCGCCAGGTGGTGTTCCGAGGAGACACATGCCGCATTGATGTGTGGAATGAACGATAAAGATGAGATGTGAAAAGCGAACGCTACGTTCGTTTTTCAAGTTCTGAAAGGTGTAAATTCACGTCGAGCCGGGGGAAAGTATTAACAATCGCACGAAATGGTTGTCCAGCCTGCTTTCGAGAATGACAGACTTCCATTCCTCAGCATACTCATGCGACCAATTTCCAGTGGTGGACCATACATCGATCCCATGAACTTCGTGTTCACCATGAAGTTCACGGTGAAGTAAGTGGTGAACATGAAGTTCATGGTGAAGTAAGTCTCCTCGCTGAAGTAAGTCACCTCGTTCGTGGCCATGAACTTCATGGTGAGCATGAAGTTGATGGTGAAGTAAGTTCACGCGGACGATGGTTTTTGACACGCAGAATGCGCGACAGTGAATGCTCATACATAAAGCAATTCAGTATACATACATAAAGGAATATAGTGTATTGGACCTTGCGTAGTTCCTGAGCACCGTGTGATTTGGTCACTTGATTGATGGGGCAGTCGCAACATTGAGCGACTCATGTTGTTCGCGACGATTGCGCATCGGTCCTTGGTTACGCCAGACACATGCATGAAGAGTCGCAATGTTGGAAAACAAGGTCGTTGACATTCATATCACGTTTGTTGAGTTGATGCGAATACCACAAAACAAACGTGAGGAAAATGATCTTCACTAAAACAACAAAATGAAGCGCAGCCTCAACCAAAGACAACTTGATGGTGATGCCGAGCCCAGCAAGCTGCTCGGCTCAACACGAAGGGCTGGACATCACTGTGAGATTGTTGAGGCGCAACGGAACAGCGGAATGGCAAACCGTTGCGCGGATCAACAATCGCCTTCGTGTTGGGCAGACCGTGCCTTGGTCGTTAACTTCGGGGCGCAGTACCGTGGATTCGCCACCGCGGCGGTGGCCGAATCACGGTGTTGCGTCAGCGGAGCCATCGACCACGCACTTGGCGGTTGATGTGTGGGCGTTGCATGTCCCACTGCGTTGACAATTCTCGATCCCAAGCTGTGGATTGGGATCGGGTTGTGCAACTTTGGACCTGATTGCCGACAGCAGCTGCGTCAGAGAGAGGCTGGCGGAGGACATTTCGCCACAATCATCACACGTTCGTCTCTCCATTCCCCTCTACCATTCAGGCTCATCTTGAATGGAGACTGTGGTCGCCTTGCAACCGTGCATGGGCGCCCGCAATCGATCGATCGATTGCAACTCCCATGAGCCATCCACTTCCATCCACGCTACATATAAATTGCCAAAAACGGCCGCGTTTCCATTCGACAGCTCTGTTAATTCGCTGCTGCGGACCAACCCTGGGTTGGTAATCACGCGGCGACCAACACAGACATCACGCGTGAACATTGCGGCAGCGCCAGAACCGCTGGTCCGTCCACGCCCCGCCAGGGAGTTGCGCGCCGGGCCAGCCGTTTGTTGCCTCCGCTCCATGCACCAGCGCCGACGCTGTCGGCCCTGTGAGCAGCGCGCACAATTCGTTCGTTCTCATCGCGAAGCGCAGCAGAGCCCCAGCTGGTCCTCCATTGTCCGCGGTCGCCGCCACTGCACTTGACGCACCAGCATGGCCGACGAATCGATCGAAAGCCCACCGTGGCTTATTGCCGTGCTCTGCTACACCCAGTACCTCGTGTTGCTGGTCTTCGGCTACCTGCGTGAATACTGTGGCCGMCTCTCGGGCTACTCGCGGTACAAGTCGCCCAACACCAAGCCGGGCTTTGCGCGCTTGTTGCTCGACTACGAGAGCTTTTACACGCATCGTGTCTACCACCGTCTGCAGGAAGTGTTCAATCGCCCAGTGTCCAGTTCGCCTGGAGCTCACATCGACGTCGTCGAACGCTACACGCCCGATGGCGGCAAGACGTACATGCCCAAGGAAGATGGCAGCGTCCGTCCATGCCTGAACCTCGCGTCGTACAACTACTTGGGCTTCGCGGATGACTGGCTCAACACGTGCAGCAAGGATGTGTTTGAGGCGGTCGAGACGTATGGTCTTGCGTCCAGCACGCCACCGATGGAATATGGCACGAGCGACGTGCACCAGAAGCTCGAGCGTGCCGTCGCCGAGTTCATTGGCAAGCCTGCTGCGTTTGTCTACAACATGGGGTACGGCACCAACGCGACGACGATCCCGGCACTCATGGGCAAGGGCACGCTCATCATCAGCGACTCGCTCAACCACAGCTCCATCATCAACGGCGCGCGTATCTCGGGGGCCACCGTCACGATCTTCCGTCACAACGATCCATCGCATCTCGAGTCCGTGCTGCGCCGCCGCATTGCCGACGGTCAACCACGCACGCACTATCCATGGAAGAAGATCTGGGTCGTCGTTGAGGGCATTTACTCGATGGAAGGCGAGATGGTGCAGCTGCGCCGTGTCATCGACATTGTCAAGAAGTACAAGGCGTACAGCTACGTGGACGAAGCCCACAGCATTGGTGCGCTTGGAGCAACTGGCCGTGGCATCTGCGAATACGCGGGCGTTGATCCAAGCGAAGTCGACATCCTTATGGGCACGTTCAGCAAGAGCTTCGGCGGCATGGGCGGCTACATTGCAGCCAGCGAAGACGTCATCGAGTTCATCCGCACGTCAAGTGCGGGCGCCACGTATGCCACGAGCTTGTCGCCGATTGTGGCGCAACAGATCCTCACGGCGCTCAACATCATTTGGGGCCGGGACGGCACGGACCTGGGCAAGCGCAAGCTCCAGGCGCTGCGCGAAAACAGCAACTACTTCCGCGCGGGCCTGGAGAAGATCGGCTTCCTCACCATCGGCAGCTACGACTCGCCAGTCATCCCCGTCATCGTCTACTCGTACTCAAAGAGCCTCGCGTTCGCGCGCGCTTGCTGGGCTCGGAAGCTGGCTGTGGTCACGGTCGGGTTCCCGGTCACACCCTTGCTGCTTGGACGCGCGCGCTTCTGCATATCGGCGGCACACACGAAGGAAGACATGGACCATGCACTCAAGGCGCTGGCAGAGGTGAGCGAGCTCACGCGCACGCGCTTCGCGCAGCGCTTGCTCGGCTGAGCGCTTCGCTTCGCTTCCATTTGGGGCAATGGAGTCACATTAGGTATTGCAGCCACAAAGAGGCGGCAGCTGCAACAACATCGCAGACGCTGACGATCGTATTGGAGAGGGATTAGAGAAATAGAGGCAGGTGCATTTGTAAGAAAATCCGGACTGTTTTTTTGCATTTTGCGAGCGTTATGTTGCACAATAATGGTGAAGTGGTGCACACCAAATGGTAGGTATTCGTGTAGCGATGCCATTTTGATTGATGCATCGTTGCATATTAAAAAAAATGCAATGAGCTCTGCCCTTGCATGGAAGATGTCGCCGCAGGCTGCGCCATCGGTTGAGTATCCACCTGCGGACCTCATCCAAGATTACCAGCGGAGTTCTGGTTCAAGCACAAGGTACCACCATGAAGTCAGCAAAGATACGCCAGAGCGTGACCAGGCTCATGATGTGGGCATGACCAGCCATTTCCGTAGACTTGGTCATCAACCATGAGCTCCAGCGATGATGGGATGGCTTTTGTTGGAGATGATGGCAACATGTCGTGCTGCTGTCGCGTAATGGCTGAGAGCAACCAGCTCGCGGCGGCGCTTTCGGTGGTGCTAGGACAACAATTGAATGCATGGAACGACCTCGGCAACTCGTATTGCGACTTCTGGTTTATGCTTCCATGATCTGTGTGGGTGCTAATGAGTCGTCATCATTGGCATTTTCTGATCAGAATCTCCTTGACCAGGTGGTTGTAACAACACTTCGAGTTAGGTAGAACTGCAATACGCGCGCGCTATCATGCTTGGCCAATGCACGACATGCGGTGCCGCGGGAAACCGGAAACGCATCAACCATGTCATCAAAATAGCACTCCGCGCCTTCTTCGCCGCCGCTTAGAAGCGGCGCGCACGTGGGAAGAAGCCCCACGCTGCATTCGCGGAGCTCGCAGTTTCAGACTCCAGTTGATGGCCCCATGTTGCCGGTGCTCTGCGACTTGGCAGCTAGCTTTCTGCTCCATTTCCGTCGCCGTTCGCTTCTTTTCCAAGGTCGCAACTGTGCCGATTGTTGTGCTCGTGGTGGTGCCGCAGCTTGCCCTAGCCTACCGCGCGACCTGTCACCACCCAGCTCGGCGCAATCGCAGCCGAGAAGGCCCCACGCATCAACGGAAAGAAACCACGCGACGCGACCTACACAGTCCTGTGGCACGATCAGCATCAGCAGTCACGGGTTCTGGCCGCTTCTTCAGCCTCACCATCCGCCGCTGTTGCCGCCGCGTCGACGAGCAGACCAGTCCTTCGTACGCATTCCTTCGTGCGTAAGTAGCTCCTACGGCCGGCACGCGCCGTCGATTGATCGATCGATCTCGGTCGATATCCTCGCTCGCTTTCGCGGCGTCGACCTTCCTCACTTGTCTTGGGCTTCGCTGGATTGCCACGAAAGCAGGAAGAGTCGGTGCTTGCCCTCTCATTCTCTCTTGTTCCTTTGGTAGTGTGTGCGTGATTGTGTGGCCTTTCGGACGGCTCGTCGAGCCCAAGCGCCGCCAATTTCCCGTGATTGGGTGCGACAGTCCACGCGCCCTTGGCTTGCTAGCTTCACGTCCATTGAGGCGCCGTGTGTGGGCCTCGTGCTTGCAGCAGCTCTTCCAGTCGAGGCTCGCGTCACTATGCTGCAGGCAAACGTCACCAACAGCTCATCGCCGGTGGCGTCGTCCACGGCTGCACTGGCACCGTTCATGCCGGGCAACTGTCCGACCGCGAGCTCATTCCTGCCAGTCATGGTGTCGCTCGCGTCGTTGTTTGGATGCCTGTACGTCATCGCCACTTACTGTTACGTACCAGCGCTGCGCCAGCACCCGGCAGGAATTATGTTCGGCATGAGCGTCTACTGCGCCATCTACCAGTTTCTCTTCCTCATGGACCGCGCATCAGGCAAGGAAGAATGCTCGAAAGTCGCGATCTTCATCGATTTCTTCCTCACGGGTCAGGAGACGTACATGCTCATCTTTGCCATCGACTTACTCCTCGCGCTCAAGAATCCATTCTCAGCGTCCAAGGGCCAGATGAACAAGTACCACGTCTTCGGCGGGCTTTGGAGTTTGCTCTTTGCTATCCTCTCGCATTTCGACACGCATCATGCGCTGTTCGGATTTTGCTGGATGAACTCGTCTGAAGAGTTGATGCATGATGACTCGACTACGGCGCATAATCTTGCCTCGGGCATTATTTTTGCGTTGTACATCGTCATCGTGTATTGCACATCACTCGTGGCGCTCTTGCGCACGTGGAACACGTTCCTGAAGGGTCTGCGGGATACGTTCAAGACTCGTCAGCGCATTCACCGCCATCTCAAGTACTACGTCGGTTGCTACTTTGGTTACTGGACGCTTGTGCTCGCCTGCTATGCGCTGTTCAGCATTCTGCCACAAGAAGCAAGTAGTAATGGCCTACGCTGTCATGTGTGGCATTTCTTGTCTTGCCTCTTGCTGGCCAAGGGAACGGTCAATTCGCTCATTTGGACACGTACATCAAATATTCTGAAGGTCATCGAGCAGCTTCGAGAAATGGGATACGTGGACTTGCCGCCACAGGACGACAGCATCAATTGGGCGCTTCGATTGGAGATCCTGACAAACACCACCAAAGGCATCTGCGAAAGCATTGCACGTGCTGAACGGCAGGCTCGGATGTCGGCGGCGTCGTCATCATCATCGGAGGACGGCTCCCAGGGAATTCCCATCGATTACTGCGAGCGGAAAGAGAGCTATTCGCAGATTGAGGAGATCATTCTTGAGAACCGCAACGAGCGTAGCGGCCGTGGGCCACGCAGTGATGGTGTGGTCTTTTACGACTACGCACCTCACGTGTTTCGCCGTCTGAGAATCGCCGCTAAAGTGTCGAGCGCGAGCTATCGCAGTTCGCTGCGTCAAACCACGAAGGAGCGCGTGAGCGAGGGCAAGAGCGGCGCGTTTTTCTACTTTACCGAGGATCGGCGCTTTGTTGTGAAGACGATGACGCACGAAGAGCTGAAATTTCTTCTCAGCATTCTGCCGAAGTACTACACGTACATCACAGCACAACCCAATACGTTCGTCACGCGCTTCTTCGGCTGCCATGCAATCACAATGTACGGCAAAACCGTGTTTTTCATGGTCATGCAAAGTGTGTTCGACACGACTCTGCAAATCCACGAACGCTTCGACCTGAAGGGGGCGTGGGTTGGACGCCTGGAAGGCCGGAAGCCTACTGGCACGATCGCCACTTGCAAGTTCTGTAATGTCGACTTCACTGTGGGCGGAAGCCACGACCAGATTTGCGACGCTCGACGCGGTGAGGGGAACTTGCGTCACCAGTACGACCAAGTTGGAAAAGATTTGAACTGGAATCGCCACATGTCCTTGCCCCGTGCGACTGCTCGTAACGTGGCAAAGCAACTGACTTGCGATTCCGACTTCTTGTGCCGCATCAACTGCATCGATTATAGCTTGCTCGTTGGGATTCATCACCGCAGTTTCAACGTGTCGCATTATTCGTCTGCTGAAAGCTTCGAGGTTGGGCCCCGTTCAAGTTGTTGCAGTTTCAATGCTGGCCGTCCAAGTGCAGGAAGCTTCAGCGGTCGCCAAAGTGGAGCTCCCCCCGGTAATGTGCCTGGCCAAGTTAATGCTAAGCCATTTCATCAAGAAGTTCACGGTGGAATGAGCGTCGACGAAGTGCACGGACCTGGCATTTACTTCACTGGGTTGATCGATATCCTCCAGCAGTGGAACATGCGCAAACGCATCGAGCACTTTGTCCGCGTTTACATTCTACTACAGGATCGCAATGGTATCTCGGTTGTTAATCCGCGCCATTACGCAGAGCGATTTCAGCAACGCGTGATCCGAGAGCTCATCTATGACAGCGATGCTGAGGTCGACGACACGACGTTGATGGCGCAGCAACTATTTCTTCAAGAACAACACGACCTTCAAATGTTCGAGTCTGGTCGCACACTCAGTACGGTCTTGAACTCGTTCGACATTGGAGTGGATGGCCACACGTTGACCGAGCGCCAGACGGCCCCACATTTGCACATGCCACCACCACTGCCCATTATGGTCAAGAAAAGCCGAAAACGAGCGGCAACGACAGCGACGACGGTGACCGGGCCCCCCTCACCTGCATTGATCGCTGCTGCTGCCTCGTTTTCTCAGTCTATACCACGTTTCTCGGGCGTATTTGAACCAGATCTTCCAATGTATGCTTCCCGTCGCTCGAGCTTCCAGATGGTCTATCCGTGCCAACTCGGAGGCTGCACTGACCCTACGTGCTGCTGCGGCTTGACGCAACAGCTACGGCGCCCACTAGCTCCACTCGTACCGTCGCCGCGACCTTCCGGACAAAGTGACGTGCCTCCTGCCACGTCACCGGCTGACCGACACAGTAGCTTCCATAGCATCACCGTCGCGTCTCCACAAGCGAATTCCTCAGCTACGACGGCGACATCTATCGTCATTGACGCTAGAAACGACACACCCGGCAGTCCAAACGCGTACCGAATTGTCCATACACCAACGTTTCCGTCCAGCGACAAGCAGGGCAGCCTGTCAGCTTGAGCAGCGCATTCGTCGTCCGTCCAGGCGTTTTTGTTTTCTTCTTCTCGTGTGCTGTCTTTTTGTCTGAGAGCGACGGCCAGCGACGAAGCCCCTCAGCATGTCCTACTCTGCGATACCAAGAATTTGCAGTGAGACATCATCTTTCCCTCCTTGTTCTTCCACTTCAACGCCCAAATAATATTCCGTTTTCAGTGTCTCTGTAGCTGCATTTGCTGCATCTGCTTTGCTTGACCGTGGATTTATCACCTATCTATTTGTTTTCAACATACCGACATGCGCTCGAGACGCAGTCCCTTGGTTACTCAGCTTCCTGGCATCAATGTCATTGATGGGTCAACGGACGATGAGAACTGGTCCTCCGGCGGCAGCAAGTATGTCGTGAACTCGATGATCTCGTACACGAACGCGAGCACGAGGAACAGCAGCCACGCATAGAAGTACCGCAAGTTGCGCTTGCCCACGCACTTGCCTGTCCACGGACAATGGTGATCGTACTCTTCGATGCACGCGCGGCAATCCATGCAGTGCAGAGCCCTACAACCGAGCGCACTTCCGAGTTAATATGCATGACAAAGCAAGTCAAATTACAAGAGCCAGCTCTCACCCAGGCGGTCGATACGAGGCACAGTGATCGCAGTACGTGAACGTATCGCTTGGCGGTGTCTCGATCCTATCCAACAAATTACCGCGCCGTTATAGCGGGTACCATTGTGGCGGCCAGTAAGTCAGCACATAGCAGTGCGTTGTCATCACTTACCTCGGTACAATGCCCGGGTTTGTGCACCCAACCATCGCGTACATCGCCAAACACGCCCCCGACAAGATCATGCCCGTGAGTGCCTCGCCGACGCCAGCGCGAGGAACCGTCAAGACGGACACCATCACGGCCGCCAGCAGAAACACGGCGAACGTGAGCATCATGAGCCACCAGTGCGGCCCGACAACCCACGACGGCGCGGCGTCGCCGGCACTGACATCGCCTTTCCAGCGCGGGACGGGCTGGAAGTCAGCGTGTCTGCAACTGCGCCACCGGAAGCCGAAGTTGGCGCGCCGCAGGTGCACGATCTCGACGTGGCCGCGCCCGCACACGTCGTACTGGGTCAATACGCGCCACTCGGCGGCGTGGACGTCGTCGTCGTCGTCGTCGCGTTGGCCAACTTCCAGGAGATCCGCGCGTGATGTTATCCTGCCCGAGTCGATGCTGGCGCGTGCGTCCTCGTCCACGTGCTCACTGGAGGTGCGCGGGGCCGTCGGATACGGCAGCGCCGCCATGTCCGCGCGCATGTTGACGCCGCTGTTCCGTCCGGCCATCGAGCGCGGGAGTGAGCAATTAATTACACACCGACTCACCCACGTGGACGCCGCCAGCATTGGCCTTTCTCGACGACGATGATTGGCTTAAATCGTGCAGAGTTGGACACGCACCAGTTAACTGTAAGCTAGGGTTCCTGTTCGACAATAAATATAATTTGCAATTTTCCCTTCAACAGTACCGTACTACATGGTACATTAACGTGGTCTCTAAGGGGGTCTAGGGGTACTCTAGATATCAATTTATGCAGTGCTTGAGCGGACGATGTAACATAATCAATACAGTCCGTCCACTAGAGTACGCCAAGCGAAAGATCGCGCGAGTTACGTAATCTTAATGTGAATTCTCTGGCATTGCCAGAATTGTCACTTCAAACGATGCGTCACTAGTGCATGTGTAGTTACCTAAATTCACTAGTTCCGAAGTTCCGAAACACGAGTACATTGTACCCAATCTACTCTTTAAACGAGGAACCACCAGAGTGATTGTAGTTATTAAAATCAAGTAGTGCGTAAAGTTCCTAAAGCTGATTTGAACCGGTTCCATGTCACCGAACCGATGTAACATTAACGATTATGATCATGGTAGGTTTTATACGCCATGCGGGACTGAGTTCCCAAGTTCCACAAAAAAATCTCTACACTGTCTCTCTATCACTTCTTTCTCTTCTACCCCCTACCCCCCCCTCTGTAAATATTATATATATATRTAAAAGTATAGGAACTCGGAACCCGAGCACCAGCAGCAGATGTCAATGTAACCACAGCCCTTCTAGATATTAAAAC
>NSDO01000077.1:265133-275856 GCA_002286825.1 Lagenidium giganteum | reverse complement strand
TGTCGGATCTCAACGCCGCCAACCGCGAGCGCTACCAGAACCCCGAGGTAGGATGGCAACACCGCTTGGTCGTCGTCCCCATGAAGCTCACACGCGTGTTTGTCCACGTAGAACTCGATCTATTACCACCCAGTGCTCAATCCCTTTGGTGCACCGCCGCCAGGCCATCCACAAAAGTATCGCGTGCCGCCCCCCGTCCCCACGCCGGTCCCACGCGCACCACCGACCGACAAACCCACGCGAAGCACTGGACGAGCGCACAAGCGTGAGGGKCCTGTGCCAGAACGCAGCACGCAGCGTCCAGGCAAGCGACCGCCATTGCCGTCCGGACCACCACCGCCAGGATGCATCCAAGTGCCGCGTCGACCACCGCTGCCCCAGGGCGCTGTGCCGTACCGTCCGCCGCCGCCACCTCCGCCAGGAGCGCGTGTGGCTCCTCCTCCTGCAGCTGCACCAAGTGGCTATCCCGTGCCTCCTCCTCCGCCTCCTCCGCCGGCGTCTGTTGCGGATTACCCGATGGACGAGGACGCGGTTGCAGTGGCGCCGTATCCACCACCAGACGACCAAGGAGACGCAGTAAACCAGCAGGACGAGATGGACGACGACGAACGCGCGGAACAACAGGCTCGAGTGCGCTCGCTCGTCCCCACCGCCTTACGCAAGCCAGCACGCCCTTCACAACCGGAACGACGCGTTGCCCCACCGCCTCGTCCCCTAGCGCCTGCTCCAGCACCTGCTTCTGCACCAGGCCCTCGTCTTATGCCAGCACCAGCACCAGCACCAGCACCGCCTGCGTCCGCGTCCGCGTCCACCGAGTTTGACGCGTTCATGCAAGAGATGAAAGGCCTGGGGGCCCTGGAATAACAACCCACATATCAATTATCACATCATCAACCCCGTGTTTCCTTCACACTTCCTCTCTTCATTGCTCGTGCTGTGTTACCGGACAAATACTCTAACTGGAGATGCCGACGACGCCGTACGCCTTGATGGCGCCGGCGTTGCCGTTCTGCAGCGACTGCTCCTGGCCGCCCTTGCCCAAGTCGTCCTCGTTCTCGTGGACCACGAGCGAGCGGCCGATGATCGAGTGCGGACCGATGAGCTTCACGAGCTTGTCTTCAATGTGCACCTCGGCCGAGCCGTCTTCCGCCACGTCCACGTTGCCGAGCGAGCCCACGCGACGCTCCTCGTCTTCCGGGGCGCCGTGGTTCTTGCCGAACGGGTTGAAGACGCCGCCGAGCGCGCCGCCCGCTGGCTGCGACACGTCGCCAAAGACGTTGACGTGGAGCGCGTGCTTGCCCGGCGTCAGGTTCTTGAGCTCGCCCGTGATGATGCTCTTGGCATCTTCGTGGGCCTAATATGGACGGAAACGACGGTTAGAACGGGCGTGAGCGCGCGCGGAGACCCGCATTCGACGGCGGAGACGCAGCAGAACGCACCTGCGTGATCGTGAGCGTGCCGTAGACCGACGCGTCGTCACCGTAGAGCGTGCACACCGCCTTGGCCATGATCTCCTTCGGGTCGTTGGCTGTGTATCGGTTAAGTTGAATTTCACGTTTGAACTGGACTCGTTGTGCTCCAATGACCATCCCAAGAGCTCCATTGGCCATCCTCATGACGGACGAGCGCGCCGAGATCCTCGCCAAGCGCCGCGAGCTGCGCAAGGCCAAGAAGGCCAAGGGCCGCAACTTCAAGGAGGCCAAGCGCCAGGAGCAGGCCGAGAAGAAGAAGGCCATTCTCGCCAAGATCCGCGAAAAGCGCGAGAACGACAAGCAGAGCAAGCAGAATGGAGGCAACGACACTGGCTGCTGGCTCTGTGGCGAGTCGGACCACCGCAAGCAGGACTGTCCGAACCGCGCGGCCGGCGACCTGAGCAAGACGTGCTTCAAGTGTCGTCGCCGCGGCCACACGTCGCACAACTGTCCGTCCAACGCGTTCGGCACGGGCCTCGCGGCCACGACCACCCAGCAGCAGCAGATCTGTTTCAACTGTGGCTCGGACGCGCATCAGCTGCGCGACTGTCCGCAGCCGCGCGTGAACGGCGGCGCGTCGTACGCCACGTGCTTTGTCTGCAACCAAACGGGCCACTTGAGCTCGCAGTGTCCGCAGTCCAAGACGGGCATCTACCCCAAGGGCGGCTGCTGCAAGCTCTGCAAGAGCGTCAACCACTTGGCGCGCGACTGTCCGGCCAACAAGATCAGCGTGGACGGCGGCGCCAGTGCCCCGCAGAACAAGAAGCGCACGTTCCACGACGCCGACGACGACGTGGAAGAGGACAACACGGGCGACGCGTTGGATTCCTACGACTTGCCCGACGACGACGACGACAACAACAACAAGGCCTCCCGCAAGCAGCCGTCGACGTACGCGCGGAAAAAGAAACACCACAAGTTCTAATAGATTCATGTTTACTGCGCCTTCTTGAGCTGCTCAATGTCGACGTTGTGCTTTTTCAAGAGCTCTTTGAACTCGTCGTCGTAGTCGTCGCCCGTGGCCGTGCGGGGCCCGTGGTCCGGGAACTTGTCCTGGTAGCGACGCAGCATGGACGCGTGCAGCTCGTTCCAGCTCACGTTGTTGTCCTCGTCCTTTTGCTCGCGCAGCTCTTCCTCGATCTTCTTGAGTCCTTCAAAGAGCGGATGCGTCTTGTCGCGACTCGTCTTGGACTCGCTCTTGACCTTGACCTTGTCTTCCTTCTTGGGCTTGCGCGCACGCACTTGCTGCGTCTCCGTGCTGCCGTTCGGCATCTTGACCAAGCGCGAGCCTACGTTGCCATCCAGCCAGCGTTAGCGATCGCGATCCTTGGAGAACACATGCCACCGCATCCTACCGTCCGTGACGAGCTCCTCGTAGATCTCTTCCTCCGACTCGTCGTCGTCGTCCTCTTCGTCGCTGGTCTCAATCAGCTCCTTGGACAGCACAGGCTACGCATCCACCACTGCATGAGTCTCTGTCCCCTCGTGGGAAGCATGCGAGGCACCTACTCGATCGCGCAGCTCGTTCTTGTCCGCCTCCAACGCCTTGTTCATGCGCTTGGCCACAAAGTAGAGCAGCAAGAGGATGGCATAGTACTTGACGATGGGCGCAACGGCCTCGGCGAACTCGAAGAGGTTCGTGGGCGCGTGCGGCGCCGCGTACGTGTCCGCCATGACGTAGTGACAGTAGGAGGATGTGGTCTACTCGCGAGGGGCTCCGCTACGAACGGACTCAGATCCACGACTCAGTATGCCATCTGAGCGCGTCGGAGGAGTCCTGAGTCCATCGAGGCGCTCCATGCAACGAACGAAGGCCGCATGGCTCGTCAGACGCACGTGCTAACGTACTTGTACGCTCGTSACTAGCCAGGCAAGCAGGTGGTGACGTGGCGGAGTCATGCATCCACTCGATTGACACGGCCGTCCGCCTTTCGAGTCAGTCTCCTTTGACTCAACGCGTCTCATGTGGCAGACTGGACGAATGCATGGCATCCGTCCGTCGTCCTCAGCTTCGAGCTTGGCGCTCACGTCCACAAGCGGCGTCGACGCGACATGGCTCCATGGGCTTCCGTCCTCTCGAGCCATCAAGATAAAGCGCGAGGCGTCTTCTTCTTCGTGGCGTTCTCTCTATGCAACGTGGGATCGGAGACCAAGAGTGGGATGGGCGCTTTGTGGCTCACACACTCATCCGCCCACAAGCGCACCGATAAGTGTCCGTCCAGGCTCTCGACTCAGCTGCGCGTCCGGGTCATGCCACTCACTCTGGCTTCGTTCTGGTCAAGCGAGGCGTGCCTTCCACTCGGCCATATGGCTTCCCATCGCGAGGCAGTCGTGCAAATCTCCAAGCCAGAAGAGAAGAGAAGCCGAGTGACATCGACGTCGCCCAGTCCAGTCCAGTCCAGTCCAGCTGAGCCCACATCACAGTTGAAAGCACCACACGAGTGACATGGGTCTGCCGTCGATGCCGAGCGTCAAGACGCCGCGGAAATGGATCGCCGGACGCATGTCCAACCGCTTCCGTCGCGGGAACAATGGGGAGACCGAGCCCGTGATGGAGTCCTTGCCAGAAGATGGACCACAAGAGCCAGAGAGCGAGCATCCGCCGACCGAGAACCAAGGCGATGCCGAGGCCGTCAACTCCAACCGAGCCACGCGCATGTCGCGCGTCTCGAGTCTCTTTACGCGTCCAACGTACAAGCGGTCGTCGACCACGCGMGAGTCCCGTGCGCAATCGAATATGGAGACGGCCAGCACACCTCGTCGTCGTATGAACCCCAAGCAGTGGATTATGAGCAAGATGCCGTTCCGTCGCGCCAAGAGCGAGTCGTCGGCGCGTTCGACGGTCAGCCGAGCCTCCACGACCACAAGCACCGAGCCCGACGAGCAGCCCACACCTGGCAACGCGCGTCGCTCGCGTGTGTACAGCGTTTTCAACCGTCCGACGCTGAAAAAGCCCAAGATCCGCGGCAAGCGCGCGCAATCCAACTTTGAGATGAGCGACTCGCAGTACACGGACGACAGTAGCGTCGGCCTCGACGACAGCAGCGTGGGGCGCAAGGGCTGGAAGCCCTGTGCCTTCTGCTCGCGCTCGTTCCAGTTCAAGACGAGCAAGTACCGCGACTACTGCTCCGTGGACTGCAAGACGGCGTCGCTGCTGAGCAAGGGCGCCGAGAACCCCAAGGGCCGAGCGTGCGAGTGGATCTGAGGAGCCCCTCGCGTGTATTTATCTCGTAAACTGTATCAAAGAGGTTTAAATTTTACAGTCTGTTCGTCCCAAGAGATACATGTGGATGTAGTGTACATGCGCTAGTCGTTCTGGTTGTCGTCGTCGTCGTCGAACATCTCAAAGGAGAAGGCCTGGCATGTCATGGACAAAGTCAGTCTCGCCATGCCTTGCAGTGTGTCAGCCAGCTCACCTTTTGTTTTTCTTGCTGACGATAACGTGCGAGGTCGCGATGGATCGTCGGCGAGAGTGGGAGCGCGGACACGGCGACGAGCTCGCCGGTGATCCACGGGTGACGGAGCAATTCCGCCATCGAGTAGCGCTGGTCCGGGTCGAGTACCAGCAAGTGCCCGATGAGGTCCCGCGCGCCGTCCGAAATGGTATCCCAGACTTCGTCTTTAAAGTCATAACGACAGTTTTTAATGCAYGCAATCATCTCGTGGTCGGAATAGGTGCCGTTGGGGTCGAAGGGATGGAAACCACAGAGGCTACAAACGACAGACGCAAGTGTTGATTAGATCCGGAATCGACGGCGCCAGATGGCTTGGAGGACGTACAGAATATACAGAATCGTGCCGAGACTCCAGGAATCCACCTTGTAGTCGTATCCGAACGTGATGCCGGATCCGCTGATCATTTCAGGAGCCGAGTAGCCCCACGTGCCGCACTTGGTCTTCATGTTGGTCCCTGTAAAGATCTTGGCGAGACCAAAGTCCGCCACTTTGATCACGGCCTCGTCGTCGTTTGGGGTGGACAGGAGGATGTTCTCGGGCTTGAGATCACGATGCACGATCCCCTGTCTGTACAATCACAACACGTGAGCTCATAGAATACAAGTGCGTCACGTATTAACACACACGTACTCGTGAAGATACTGCACGGCACACGCCATGTCGCGAATGTGGCGCACACAGTCCGCCTCCGAGTACGGTCCTTTGTCGGCCAGGCGTTCAAAGAGCTCGCCGCCCGTGCACAGCTCGAGCACCAAGTGGACTTCCCGCGCCGTCTCAAAGACGTCGATGAGCTCGACGATGTTCGGATGCTTTTGCACGCGTCGCAGCACCGCAATCTCGGCGCGGAGGCGTTTCTCGTCCGTCAGAAAGCGCTTGATCTTCTTGATGGCCACCAATTGGCCCGTGCGACGGCATTTGCCGCGACATACCACCGCGTAATGTCCACTGTGATCAGACGAGCTCATCAGTGCGTTGCATACCCAAAAGGAACCCATTTGAGACTTACCGGCCGAGATTCTGCGTCGAAACGTCGTAGAAATGCTCGACGCGGCGGTTCACGGTCACTGCCGCTGCGATCTCTGCGTCCTGCGATGCTCCGTCGTCGCGAACATGTGTGTTCGTGCTGTTCGTGGGCGTTTTCCGATCCTTGGGACTCGACGACGCCGACGCCGTTGCCGACGTCGGCGGCGTGAACCACTGCGAGAGCGTCTCCATGGCGCTAGTAGAGGACGCGCAGATGCCTCCGCCAGGCGTGTGCGCACTCTCCTCGTCCGTCCGCGCGCTCTGTGGCGAGGCATCGACGGGCGAAGCCGGCGCCGACGTCTGATTGCCCATGCTCTTCCACCGGTCGGACTAACTGAAGATGAAGAAGAGCCGGAAATATCCAGGAACTATCTTCAAGAAGCGGATAATATCCATTTTCCGGTTTAGACCCGTGTACCACTGGAATGGTACCGTAGCTCTTGGGGGAAGCTCCATGTGGACACGATGACGACCCAGGTGGATGACGACGCACGCGACTCCGTGTACGCGCTCACGTCGTTCCAGGAGCGCGAGGGCGAGTACATCGCGTTCTTCGGACGATTCCTCACAGAGTACTATGCACAAGACATGCGTCGGCTGTACGTGGGCGTGCAGAGTCTGCATCAGCCGCTCTCGCATCGCTTCCAACAAGACCCTCAAGGCGACTGGAACGCCGCGTCGTCGTCGGCTTCCCAGCAGTGCTTTGCGTTCTCATTGCGGATCTGTGCGCAGTATCTGATCGACGCGAATCCGAGCATTTCCGCGCTGCTTTTCCGCTTTCCAGACCACTTTTTGCCGTTTTTCAACCGCGCCCTGGAGCAGGAAATCGCGCGGATCAACACCACAGACAACAGCTTGGCATTGACGACACTGCCCATGAAGATCCGTCAAAAGCTCAAAGTCCGCGTCGAGTACCTCCCGCCGATCGCTCTCTTGCGGAAACCGACGATCAGTACCATTCGATCGAGTGATGTCAAGCGTCTCATTCAAGTCGCCGGCACGGTCGTGCGCACGGGGATGATCAAGATGCAGGAAGATGCACGCGAGTACCGATGCGCCAACTCCAAGTGTCAGTACCGCTTCATCATCAAGTCGGATCTGGAACAAGGCAATATCCTCGAAGTCCCGCGCACTTGTCCGAACGAACCCAACGGGAAACCGTGCAAGTCGACGCAGTTTGAAGTCATGGACGGCTCACGGGTTGTTTCCGACCACCAAATCATCAAAATCCAGGAACAGGTGTCGAAATTGGGCGTCGGTTCGATCCCTCGCTCGATTCTCGTGGTGCTTGAAGACGATCTGGTGGATTCGGTCAAGGCAGGTGATCATGTGGTGGTCGTCGGTGTGCTCATGCGCTCGTGGAAGCCGTGTATCAAGGATGTGCGTTGTGATCTTGAAACCATTGTTCGCGCCAATAGTATTCGCATTCAGAACGCCTCCTCAGCCAACGTCCTGGTGACAGAGGAGCTCAAGAAGGAGTTTGCGACGTTCTGGCAAGAAAAGCACCGTGACGATCCATTGCGGGGACGGAATGAGATCATCGCAAGCATCTGTCCAAAGGTGTACGGGCTCTTCGTCGTCAAGCTCGCTCTTGCGCTCACTATAATTGGCGGGGTCTCCCATGTCGATGCCACGGGCATGAAGACTCGAGGAGAGCCACACATGCTATTGATTGGTGATCCTGGTACGGGCAAGTCGCAATTTCTTCGTTTTGCAGCAGAGTTGAGTCCGCGCTCCGTGTTGACGACGGGAATTGGTACCACGAGTGCCGGTCTAACGTGTACCGCAGTCAAGGATGGCGGAGAATGGATGCTTGAAGCTGGTGCTCTTGTTCTGGCGGATCGAGGCGTGTGTTGTATCGACGAGTTTAGTAGCATCCGCAGTCACGACCGAACGTCGATCCACGAAGCCATGGAGCAGCAGACCCTGAGTGTGGCGAAGGCTGGGTTGGTGTGCAAGCTGAATGCGCGTACGACAATCTTCGCAGTGACGAATCCCAAGGGACGATATGATCCAAACGCAGACGTCTCCGTCAATACGTCGATTGCCAGTCCGCTGCTGAGTCGATTCGATCTCATTCTGGTGCTGCTGGATCGACGCAATGCTCATTGGGACGAAGTGGTCTCATCATTTATCCTCAACCAGTCAACTGACGATACGTCTGGGGCTAACACAATGCTTACTGGACAAGAAGAGGACGAATTTGAAAGCGGTAATCCGTCCGTAAAGCAGAAGACAACGAGCGACGAACAAGTATGGTCGGTCGCAAAAATCCAAGCGTATATTTGCCACGTAAAGGACAAGCTGCGACCCCAGTTAACACGCAGCGCCATGACAATTCTCCAGCGTTACTACCAGCTCCAGCGTGCGTCCGAGAGCCGTAGCGCCGCAAGAACGACGATTCGTTTGCTTGAGAGTCTCACACGGCTGTCACAAGCTCACGCACGCCTCATGTATCACGAGAACGTTGAAGTCATGGACGCAGTGGTGGCAGTATTCCTGATGGAAGTGAGCAAGGCGACAGATAGCTGCTCTACTCTACTTGGTGGTGGTCTAGAGTCCGTCTTACATACAGATTTCGCTGAAGATCCGCTCAGTGAGTATGCTACACAGGAGAAGATGGTTCTCGAGCATCTCGGCCTCGCTGAACTTGCAACAGCAAACCCCAGTTCTCAACATCCACAGACACACGCACGTCCACCCACTCAGCCGTACGCTGAAGACGTTGAGGATGAGGAATGTGTGCCTTACGAACCGTCGTCAATGGGCGATGCATGGATGGGCCCAAGAGGTCCAGCGAACCACGGCACCAAGCGATGGCGCCTCCCTGAAGACGACTATGTTGAAGACGACGATCCTGACGACGAGTACAGTGTCCTGGCCAAGCGACTGGCCTCTCAAGGCACACCAGCTGCGTCCCAGGAGCCCAAGGCGCCCACACCGTCCTCGCAGTCTGACTGGCGTGCTGCGTGGAGTCAGTCGCGCGCCAAGCACCGATGGAGTCAATCAAGTGAGACCGTCACAAGCAAGTGGTGGCCTAAAAAATGAACTCCTCGTTAGATCGCGAGAGCTAACCTGTTTAGACTTGTTGAAGCGCAGTCAAATATTTATGTCGACGTGGTCTATGTTATCTCTTTGCTGTTTGGGGGTCACGTTCCGCGTGTGTACACCCGTGGATCGTGATGTCTGTGCGTACAAAGGCTGGTGCTGGGGCCGCCGGAATCACCGCTCATCTCACTAAGACGCCACGTTGAAGTAGGCGACGAGCAGGCGACGTGGGCGACAGTCCACCCGTGCGACTCGACGTGCGTTTCCTTGCGGTCGCCACGCCATCTGGCTGGCATCAGTCTGTTCAATCCTGTGGCCTTTACGCGCATGGTATTTATGGCGAAACCAGCTGCTCCGTACTTTCCAGCATTGCTGGGGACTTGCTGAACTTTAGTCTGCATAAAATTGAACGTTGTAATCAAATCCTGTGGTGTTTTCTGTTAGGGCTGATCAATGAGTCCACCCTGGCGATGTGTGACAAGATTTATAAATTCCTAGTGTAAAAAGTAGTAAACGGAGCGAGGTTTTCGCAAATACTCGACAGAAGCCGCGTGTTGCTCACATGTTTTTCTACTGTAGGAGACGAGCTTCCCGCCATCCAATCCGACCGTGGACCATCACTCCACGCCACGCCGTGCGCGCCTCAGCCGAACGTGGCGATTCTTACCGCGTGCGTGTGGGTTGCGACAGGAGGAGGAGGCGTCGGGACAACTCTTTGGTGCGTGTGCGTGCGCCACTCGTCTGTCTACTGCACGCTCAGAGATCACCCACCGTGCACGCCTACGACTTGTTGTCCGTGTCCGGAAAACAGCTGCCTTGAAACGGAAGAACTCAGTGATCCTCACGAAGGTTGGGAGAACACACAAACAAGTGGTGGGAGCAAACCGGATGCTTCCAGTCCGCGATCTGTGCGCAGATCATGCGGCAACGGAGACCACAGGTAGCGCGCACCGAGAGAGATCAAATATGAGTCCAGCAGACGAGGAAGGCACCAACACTGACATGCAGAAGCACGTTCGCGCTTCATCTCCGATGACTACGCGCTCTCGTCGACGAAAGAGCGTCGCCAAGTCGTCGCTGCAGTTCATTCTTGATGASAGCAGTAGTCCAGATCAGAAGTCTGCGCCTGGGGCAAAGGCAAGCGGACATTCGACTCGACAGCGGGCAGCTGAAGCCAGCAAAGCCCCGGCTGTACGAATCCCATCGCCCAAGACAACCCGGCGTGCTAGAACGACGACAGGAGTGCCTCCTCCTGGTACTGTCGCGGTCGATTTATCCAGGCGATCGGAGCGGAAACGGAAAGCGCGTCGTCGACCTCCAAGTCGGATCTGTAAATACGAAGGCTGCGAGCAGTACGTCGTCGATCAAGGTTTGTGTGTTCGTCATGGTGTAAGTAGCTCGTGGAGTTGCAAGGGCGGGCTTTGGTAGAGTATTGATTGATGTGAATGGCGCGTAGGGCGGGAAGCGATGCGAAGCCGAAGGATGTACGAGTCGAGCCAAGCATAAGGGTCTATGCTGGAAGCACGGTGCGTAATATGTCAACTCATGAGGAGCGTGTTTAGACTAGCCGGACTCAGCTTTCCCAAATCCCTCCTGCAGGTGGATCAATCGGTTGTAAGACACCGGGGTGCACCAATCGGGCCAAGTCGAGAGGTTATTGCTGGTCTCAGTTCGCTGTACATAGGCAAGCGCTGTGTGGTCGACGGATGCAAGCGCCAAGCCTA
>NSDO01000077.1:55687-76080 GCA_002286825.1 Lagenidium giganteum | reverse complement strand
ACTCGATCAGGATCGGCGTGAGACGGTCTTTGACGAGATCTGTCGCGTTTGAACGGAGTTCCACGAGATCCTGCGTATCAACGGATTGCTCAAACCCATCCAAGACGAGCGTGTCTTGAATCCACAGACGAGCTCCGTCGTTCGCTCGGACGTAGAACACAAACGTCTCGGAAAACGTCGGCTTGACGTACCCACGCCAGCGCTTCCCAGCTTGAGACGTGAGCGTCGGACCCGTTTTCGTCGGCGTTGACGGACAGATTGGCTGAACCGCCACACGAGCCTCCGCACCTACGAGCAAGTAGCCTTCTGCGTACAGCAAATCGAGATCCTGGCCATCCTGTTCAACCGACGTCAGCGTCACGAGCCACGTGAAGCCACCATTCAAGCCAGGCGTGGGCGATGACGCCACCGTCGCAGTGTAAACACCGGATAACCCTTCAAGAGCATCGCTTAGCGTTGCCGAATCGACGTTCCACGGCAGCATTGGCGTCTGCTCGCCACGAAATTCGACGGAGAACGTCCCCGAGAGCTGCGAATTCGCCGTGGTTTGGATCTGCTGCACGCGATAGCCGTCACACGCCGTGACAGTTGCGGCAACAGTGCCGACGCCGTTCACACTGAGCTGCGAGGCGTCAACCTCGACAGGTGGCAGGTCTCCCAGGTCTGAATCAAACTGCACAATGTACGTGTAGCCGGCACGAACACTGCCCTGTTTGAACACCTGAGTCGTTCCACTTGTTGCGCCGAAATACGGTGAAGAGAGCGTGATCTGTGTGGCTGTGATGCCCGTGACAGAGAACACTGGCCCAGACGTGGAGCCCACACGAATCCAGTCGTCGACAGCAAACGCAGGACTGAAATCCGTCGCACCAGTGAGCAAAACGTCCGAAGTCTTGGTCGCAGTCACGGTTCCTAGCGCCACGAGCGTCGTGACATCGTTGGTATCGACCGTGACGGCTCCCAGCGACACCAGCTTCTCCAACTCGGCTTCCACCTTCTTTAAACCGGCATTGAAAGGCAACGACATAGTTGAGAGGCCACCATAGCGCAGTTTGAATGAACCAAGCAGCGTACTTCCTACGCCAGGATTCAGGATCGTTGTCTCGAGAATCTGGCGCTCGGCCAACGGCGCTCCCAACTCGCCATTGCCAGTCCCATCAAGCAAATTGCCGTGAATGTCGCGTGTCTCGATCACAAAGCTCGTCTTAGAATGGAACGTGCCTTTGTGGAGCCCCTCCAACCCCACTTGGTTGATAGAACCTGGCCAGAACGACGTCGAAGTATCCACAGCCGTGCATTGTTCAGGTACAATCGTACCATGCGCCACAATACTAGAGAAGGGCGACTGGCCGTTGATACTGACCGTTCCGCCTCTCGACGTCGCTCCGCCTTCGTAGATGAGCACTTGTGGGGTGGTCCCACCGACCAGGGCATTCGATGCGACCCCCAACGCTGGCAGGTCGCCAACAAGTCGCTCGTTAGCGACCACACGCGCACTGGTGTACCGATTCGAAGCCCAAAACTCCGTCTGAGGAGTGCCCTGGGACGCACCAACGAACGTAACCGTCCACTCGGCGGCGCCCAACGCGTCCAATGCCGCTCGCTTCGTCACCAGAACTCCCTSGGTTCCGATGGTCGACAACGCCTCCAGAGCGCTCTGCATCACAGCTGCACTGGCATCAAACGCCAGTGGCGTTGTCGTTTGTCCATTGAACGCGACTTGGAACGTGCCACCTGTGAGAGCTGTCCCCGTCGTCTCAATACGCACAATCTGCACTTCGTTCACGATAGGAGCACCTAGATTCGTCGTCGTCTTGATGTGTTCGCGCTGCTGCCGCTGCACACGCTGCGAGGTGACGCTTGCGTGGCCGTTTGCTCCGTAGAGATTGTTCACGACGCCCAAGAGGACGAGATCCAGACCCATAGGCACAACGTCAAACGTGATTAGATAGTCGAACCCGAACGTCCCGAGGTTTTCCGTCCGCGTGACGCTGATCCGAGTCGCATCCGAACGCTGGAACGCTCGCAGACGCAAGAGCGCGAGCTGCACAGCTGTG
This sequence comes from Lagenidium giganteum, assembly GCA_002286825.1. NCBI lineage: Eukaryota > Oomycota > Peronosporomycetes > Pythiales > Pythiaceae > Lagenidium > Lagenidium giganteum. Next base: position 74,023 of record NSDO01000077.1, on the reverse strand, counting down.
GCGTTCGCGTCAAACGCCAACGCGTCCGTCGTCTCGTCCACGAAACGAAGCGCAAACGTGCCTCCGCGATCCCTCAACTGGCCAAACGACGTCGAAACCTGTTGGATCTCGGGTAGGGTCTGTGTCGTGATCGCGATTGTGTGGAGTCCTGATCGGATCGGTGCGTAACTCACAGCGTATCGACCGTCGTTGACATATGTGACGTTGGCACGCACGACCAGATCTGTGGTGTACTCGCTGGCTGTCGGGAAGACTTGCACCATGAGTGTATCGCGTGACTGTGAGTCTTGGCGATTGTTTCCGTGCGTGTCCTTCATCTGAACGGAGAATCGCGCGACTTGGCCCGCTGTGGCTGTATACAGACCACGACCAAACGCCGTGCTAACACTCGGATTCGTCGCGCCTGAAGCCACCACGACAGTCTTCGGAAAGCCCTGGACGAGTCGTGTCGGTTGAGCCGCCGTCAGTGTCGACACCTGGACACGAGCGTTGTTGCCACGTAGCAGACTGTTAAACACAGGAACCAAAGCGACGTCGGCGGCGCTTTGCACGTCCATACTAAACGTAACAAGCCAACAGCAGCCCTGAGCAGCGACGTTGTCCGTACAGGCCGTCTGGATGCTGACTATACCATCAGGAACACCCACAAGCGCCTCGAGACGTGCCTTCATCATCGCTCCATCAGCATCAAACGCGATATCAGTCGTGGTTTCGCCTGTCGGAGACCATTTCAAGCGGAAGACGCCACTCAATRCGTTGTCGTCAGCACTCGTGAGCACAGCAAGCACAGCGTCTACACGCGGCAGCGACACACGCAGTTCATACGAGCCTCGGACATGCGGAACAAACGACACGACGTGGCGGCCTGCCCGACTTCCTGTCTTGAACACTGGCACCATTTCACTCGACGAACCACGATACAAGTCGCTCAATGGAACGTTCGTCGCATCCAAGACGCCAAGCGTGGCGTCCACACGGTGCTCTTCGATGCCCACGACGATCGAGTCACCACGTTTGAGCGGATCGTCTGCTGGTAACGCACGGAAGTCGGTACTACACGCACTGAGAGCTGCCGTGCCTTTTGTAACTGTGCACGTGCCCAAATAGCGCCAGTCGAGTGGAATAACGCTCGAAATCGCGTATGTCGCCGTTGGACCAAAGTCCTCGCATCCTCTGAACGGCTCGACCGTCACCGTCGCTGTGTTTGTCCCTCCAGCATCAAACGCCGTTGTGGTTTGTGTCGTAAAGAAGCAGTCGCGACGGCGTGCGAGCGTCCCAGCGTTTGCGTTGATCACACGGAAACGTGTGCCTGCGATCAGATTACGCACAACGTCGGCATTCACCACAAGCGTCTTCGAAGTCTGTGAGTAACTCACCGCACAAGCAGCACAGATCGTCGACGGGTCGATTGACACGGGAGTATTGGCAACCACATCATTCACGCGTCCCTGGAGCGCCCAGCCATCCACACCCGTAACTGAAACCAGGAAGCGCGTACTACCGTCGTTCGAGCGCGTGTTTGTGAAAGTGTCATGGGTCTCAAGGGTGAAGGAGAACGTCTCGAGTGCGTTTGCGGTCACTAGAGCCGTCGCATTAACAGCATCGATGGAGTTCCACGTCTTCAGTGGGTCTTCGACACTTGGATAGGCGCGAATCGAGAACGGCGTGCGTTGCAAGGGCTTGCGCATGAACAAGACGTCGCTGGACACCACCGCACGTGTCAAAGACGCGCTCACACAGCTCCACTCCCACTTGACGAACGATTGTGCGTCGCGCGTGCGATACCGGAGCTCTACAGTGTAGAATCGACCTTGTTCCAGTACAAAATCACCTGTTGTGGTCGATTGCGCACCAGCAACCGTGTTGATGACATCGGTAYCGTTGATCCGAAGCAAAACGACGTCGTCCGCGCTAACGTAAAACGTGTGACGCCCCGAAACTCGCGCTTGCAACTCGCCAGTCCACTGCACACTGTAGTACTTGTTCGGAAATGGCTCACCAAGTGGCGAATCTTCCTTCCAAGCAAAATTGACTGTCGCGTCTTGACGTTGTGTCTGAGCCGTAAAGTCCGTGAAGTCCACGTTGCGATAGTACGTTCCCCAGAGGCCGCCAACGACTCTGCGCCAGACCGACAAGACGTAGGAGCCAGCGCGTTGCGGCGTGAACGCCAGCGACAAGCGTCCGTTGGTGTTTGGTCGACTCTCTGTCACGTTTACCACATAACGCTCACCAATGGGACCAATGAGGTCGGGTACAAACGCATCCACGCCCAGTTCCATACTGCTCTCTAGCGTATTCCCGAAGCGATCGATCGCCTGGATCGTGAAGTGTGTGTCTTGTCCCTGAGTCACAACCGCCGGTGAGTCGTGAGTACTTTGCTGCGCGTCTGCGACTGTCGGATGAACGATCACGTACGGAGGATAGAACGTCGGCTGTCCTACCACCTGTACGCCAAGAGCGTACGTGCCTTTGACTTCTGGGGCGACAGCGACCTGGAACAGGCCAGTTGCTCGATCCGAAGCGCCTATGTACGTGATACTCTGTACGCCTTTGATGACCTCGTCGACACTCGCACGCAAGACACCGTCGCGCCAGGGCGTGGCGATTGTCACAAGCGGTGGATCGCCAATGGCTCGAAACACGAGCTGAACACCAGGAGGCGTTGCTCCATCATCCACATAACACACCGTCGCTTGAGCGCTGGTGACGTCGACACCACCACGTTTCTGGATGCCTTTCATGGCGTTCAATTGCGTCTGGAAAGCCGCAATTGTCGTGGTCGACGGTACTCGCAGTATCTCACCCTCGAATACCACATCCAGCGACGTGCTGCTGCCACTCGAGCCCGAACTCACGACACACACGAGCTCCTGTCGCTCCTGGTTCGCAATATTGATCGGTGTCTCCTGCAGACTCACGCCCTTGACAGCTTCGACGATCGATATGTCGTTCGTGGGCGTAACCAGCGGAGTTGGCGTCGACCACGTGATCAGCGGCACGTCCTGCGGTGTCTCAAACACAATACGCACACGTCGTGGTGTCGCTACACTGCAAACAGGCTGGTAAGGCGCGTTTGCCGCTGCGATCTGATCCATCGTGTACACCCGCACGCCCATGGTCACAATCGTGTTGAGTTGCGTCTGGAGCTCGCTCGGCGACGCGTGAGGCGCCACCGAGATAGTGTTGCCTCCATACGACAGCGTAAACACTTGATCACCACGGCAGCGTAGCACTTGAACTTCCTGTACCCCTGGGTCTTGCTTAGTGGTCGTCAACGTGACCTGAACGTCAGTAGTCGTCGACACGGAGCGATTGTTGCCCAGAGTACCACGGAAGTACTCTTGAACGTCGATGGATGGCGCCAACTGCGCGTCATTGTGCATGCTCAGTGTCGAGCTGTCACCCACGAGTAGATCCTCGTCACCCGCATGAGTGAGAAACGTCACTGTCCACTGAACAAGTGTCACTGGCGTACTACCACCAGGCTCGGTCTTCAAGTCCAACCAGTCTCGCGTCACTCCGACCTGGTCAATCGACGGTAGCGCCTCTAAAGCGCTCTTGACACTCGCACTGGACGCGTCAAACGGCAGACTTGTCGTCACTTCACCCTGGAAGTTCAGCTTGAACGATCCCCATGCTGGATAAATGCCACTGATGCCACCACCAGAGTCATCCTCGAACGTCAACACGAGCGTCGAGAGCCCAGGCTTGGAAACAGTCAAAGCAACTTGATTTCCCAACGCCACATCGTATGTGAACAGCAAACGCAGCGGCGCATTGCTACACACCGTCGCCTGAGTGCCGCCCTCCACACTCACACTCACACTTGAGCCCACAATTGTTGTGAGTTGCGCGGCGAGACTCGCCGGTGTCGCACTCGCAGCGACGGTTGCGCTCTGTCCTGTGACACTCGATGCGATCGTAAAGGACCCATCGTTGGCAGGCGTTGCACTCGACTGGCACTTGAGAGTCTGGACTTCCTTCCGATACGATGTGACACCCGGGGTCACCGCCGTTACGGTCGCTCCAGTGGCACTTAGAACAGGAAGATCCCCCAAATCCAACGTAAAAGTCACGAGGAACGCACGATTGAGCGCCACTTTCATGTCCCCCGCACTCTCTGGCGCAGCTGAGACGGTGATACCGCGAGGAATGAGACACTGAGAGGGTTTATAAAGAGACTCGAACTCACATCAGACGGATACTCGATTGCCAGCTGCGACGCACTCCAGTGATCGAGATGCGAAAGGAACGTGATTCGCCATTTGTAGGAGCCGAGTAAGCCTCCTCCACCCCCACCAGGTGGCGGCACCAATACACGATCGACTTGAATGCTCGCATTCGTGTGCAAGTCCTGTAATGCGTACTTGAGTCCAGCGGCTGTGATGTCTTGCGCCAGTAGCGGTGTGAGTTTGCCACTGAGCGTCGACGCGATCTGGAGCGGCCAGGCTTTCGCAGCGAAGTCAGCACAACCGTGCTGACTCGCCACAGTGACAGTCGTGGACGTCACAGCTGTGGCCGTGAATACACAGCTTTGCACGACGAACTTGGCTGTAGGGATGAGAACGCCAACAAGGTCGGCGTTGACACTCAACGTCGTCCCTGCGAGGGCAGTGACGCACTGAGGACAGATATGATTGCGAAACTTGCCATAGGTCAGCTTGAACACCCCAGCATTACTCAGATCAGCCGTTTGTAGGACCTGAATAGCACTCGATGTCCGCACTGACTCGCGATCGCCTTGCAAGGTCACAAGAAACGCATCGGATTGACCATCGCCTGTGGAAATCGAGTTTGTTGTGCGGTCTCCAATGCGGAGATTTCCAAATGCGTCTCTTGCATAGATCGTGAACGATGTCTCATGGCCACTCGTTGCCTGCGACAACGCCTGCGTGCCTGTGTCGTCCACCGTGCTACTGGGCGTATGTAAGACGTTGTGGACGATCTTGAGCGTCGAGGGCGTGCTCAGAGCGAGACACGAGGTGGGATTCCCTCCTGGGCACATGAGGATAGGCGAATTCTGAAGATAGGTCAGCATTTCGTACGTGCCGACACGAGGAATCGAGTACTGGACGTTGTAGATACCAAGTGAAGCGCTCGCTGTGGTCGTACTCAGTACATTACTACGGAACTGCACGCGTCGATCCGACGCCAGCACCATCTTGGTCTCAAACACGTCGTTCCCAGCCGTCCATCGCTTGTTTCCGTACGTGTCACGCGCTTGGATCGTGAAATTCGACGCCTGGCCTGCAACTGCTTCGATCAAAGCGTCCATAACGCCGTATGATGTCGTCAACGTTCCTAGTGATTGACTCGTATGCGGCGTCGTGGCACCAGGAGCAATCGTGATCGCGAACGGACTGCATTTCTTTGTCTTGCCTCGACCACAGTAGATGTCAGTGCCGTCGAGTGTCTTGATCGAGAGTTGATACTGCCCAGTGACCGCCGGCAAGTACGTGACGACGTACTGGCCGTTGCCCTGGTAAACCGGCTCGTTGAACGGCGTGAGCAGTACGTTCCCACTGATAGCAATGTCGAATTTGTCGCCTGCGAGTGTCTTGTTGTTACCTCTCTGGTCTTTGGCTTGAATCGTAAAGCTCGCGGGAACTCCAGCGGTTGCTCTCACGAGACCGTCACCGTATGCCGTTGTGTATGGGAAGTCGGTCGCACCTGGCTTGACTGCAATAGCAAACGGCGACCCAACAATGTGCTCACCGTAGAAGAACGCCGAGCTGGGGATAGGAGCTAATGACACGTACGACGAAGACCAACGCAACAGGAAAGAAGCGTCGCCCTGCTCTTCGTGGTACTCAACCTTGACATCGTAAAAGGCCCCAGTCTGCAAAGCCACGCGGAAATTCGCGTTTGTGCCATCACCAGACGCCTCAGCTGTGTCCCAAGTGTCCACGTAGAGTGTATGGTTGAACGAGACTCGAACGCCTTCGCTTGACGTCACGTAGAACACGTATGTGTCGGTGTACGGCACTTGAAGCTTGCCAAACCAGCGAATACTGATATAATCGCGGCCATACTGCGTAATAGCACCATTACCCCAGTTGAATTGGAGCTGTGGGTCCACACGCGAAATGACTGGAGCGTCCTGAAGCCAGTAGTTATCGTAGTACAGGGCCAGGAGACCGCCAGAGTGGAGTTCCTGGACAGCTACCGAGTACGGACCTATCGCGTCTGGTACGTACCGACCAGTATAACTCGGGCGACCGGCACGCTTCTCAAAGACAGAGAGCGCTGGGAACTTGCCTGTCAACGACTGCGTCGACCCCGCCTGGATCTCGGTCACTTTAATAGCTGTGTAACTGCCTGTGAGCTCTGTCGTGTCCATCACCGCAAGGTTCCCGATGTTTCCCAACTGGGAACGGAATGTAACTCGCCATTTAAAACGATTCCCAGCGTCCAGCTGATCCGTTCGCGTGACATCGACGCGTCCGATGGCAACGAGAGCCTCCAACGCTGCTTTCATAGCTGCATCCGAGGCGTCACACGCGATCGGATCGGTCACTTCATCACGAAAGCCGAGACGGAACGAGTCTTCCAGTGGCGTCGGAGCCCCGCCCAGGGTTTCGATCTCTTGGATCTCGTACGCGTACGAGTACGCTTCAAGCAGAGGCAAATCCCCCAGATTCTTGGTGAACGACACAGTCCAGCGATTACCATTGAATCTCTCTTCTTTCTTCACGTCCACTTCAACAATTGAGCGGAGATTCTCCAGTTCCGTCTTCAGATTAGCCGCCTCAATGTCGAACGGGAGATTCACCGTTGTATCGCCGAGGAAGTTGAGAACGAACGTGCCACCCAGAGCATTTGTCATCCGATTCACTTCCTTGACACGCACTTGAGCCTGGTTTCCCGTGAGCAATGTTGTGGACGAAACCGTGATGTCCGGTACACTCCCCATGATCTCGTTGAACGTGACGATCCATGTCTGGAGTCCAAGCGCGTTACCATAGTTGGCACTCTGTACACCCACGGTTACATCGTCGATAATTGGCAAGGACTCGAGCAACGCTTCCATATCCGCAGCGGTCGCTGTCACAGGGACAGTGATGGTCCCAGCGCTGCCGAATCGCAGGTCAAACGATCCACCAATGGTCAACGGCGCTGCACTGTCGTCAAGCCACGTGCTGATCGCCTGGATCTCCGATGTCGACTCCATACTTGCAGTCGTCGACACTGTCTGGACTTCACACTCACCCTTCTGGATCTCCGTGAATCTGACTGGTGCGGTCAGCAAAGTCGATGCGGCCATGAACGTTGTGTCGCCAACCAGTTCCAACGAAGGGATATCGCAGAGATTGCCGGTGAACGTGACGGAATACGACCAGGACGCTGGTGTCCCACCCGCCGCTGCATTGAAAGTACGAGAGACGCTGACACTTTGGACGTTCGAAAGCGATTCAATACTGCGCTGGAGCAGATAGCACGCGGTCGCATCAGTCGTTGCACCAGCCGCAAGGGTTGCAGAATTGACTGCGACTGTACTAGTAGCAACGACTCCACCCACACGCGCAGTTGACATATCGAGCTTCATGTTGAACGTACCGGTGGTACTGTCGATCGTCARCGTCTGGATTTCGTAGACTGCAGGRTTGTACCGGGCGAGCTGACCGGGATCACTCACAAACGAGTGAGTGCCGTCGACTACTGATACCGGGGAAGACCACAACTCAGTCCAAAAGCGATCTTGTCCCTGGAAACTCAACGGCAGTGTTGCGTATGTGACTACAGCGCCGGAGGCTTTTCGCGGTGCAATCACAAACTCATTTGCTTCGCCCTTGACGAACTCGTCGATCAGAACTTTGGCTGGATTGTCCGAGACCAACAACGGGAGATCGCCAATTTGTGAGACAAACGTAATATGCCATGCCACGTCTGCCCCATTGACAGCCTGTTGAGACACTTGCACTCCACCAATCGCAGTATCGCCGACTGGGATCATGGCTTCTAGTGCCGCGGCCGTCGTACTCGTCCCGATCGGACCAATTGCTGGCCCAGCCTTCCATCGCAACGTAAACGTCCCAGCTCCCAATCCACTTGTCGCCACACTCTGAACTTCGTACACAATGCCCGCCATGCCTTGAAACAAAGCAGGACCAGAAGCCGTGGTGTACATAGCTGACGCTCCTGAGGACGCAGCGATCGCAGGAGTGGAGACTCCTCCCAGACCATCACCTGCGGCGTTCAGTGCGATCACAGAGTATGCATACAGAGTGTCTGGAACGAGGTTCTGAACCGTAAACTCCAGCACATCCGGTGACCTCGCGCCGTCGTAGATAAGGGAACCTGGGGTGCCGTCCTGGATTGTCGCCACCTGAATACGCGGTGTTCCGCCCGTCAATCGACCACCAGTGACCTTCATCGGTGGAAGATCACCCATTTCCGTGAGGAACGTGACGTCCCAGGTCATGGCGTTGTTCGTCCCAGCAGTGCTTGTGACTGAAACAACCCCGATACTGGGTAAATTCTCCAGTCGACGCTTGAGCTCTGCTGTCGTTATCGAGACGGGCAAGTACGGCGTCTCATATCCACGAAAGGAGATAGTAAAATCACCACCAAGAGCGCTGGAACCAACCGTGACACGAGTAACTGACGTAGAAAACATCTTGGCCGACACGGTATTTGTGAGTTTATCGGAAACAACGGACATCGCCGCAGGCATCGGACCATTCACTCCAGTGAACGTCACAGACCACGTCATTCCTGCAGTCACAGCGGTCGTGGTGACCACAACTGTGCCCACGCCTGTGGCTTCGATCGCCGCCTTCACTTGAGCTGCTGTCGCAGTCCCAGCTGTAAGCAACGCCGTCGTTTTGCCGTTGACRTACAAAGAAAACTGGCCAGAGGCGTCTTGGATCGTCACAGCCTGCACCTCAGACACAGGAATCGCAACAGACGTCTGAATCCGCTGGATTTCGGGGTTTACTGGACTGCCTGATGCCGTGTAACTCGAAGTTACTCCTGGGAATTGCCACAGGTTGTAACCGAGCAACGGAGACCCATTACAACCCGTAAGGGTCGATGTACACGCAAGCGGAGGGAGCCAACGCAGCTTCATCGTCGTCGGCGTCACATCCACGAGAGTCGGCGCAGCTGGTGCCGAAGGAACATTCGCCATCATGACCGAAAGCACGACGCTATACCCAGACGGCCCAATGGCGTTCACAGTTCGGATACGGAAGCGATAGACCTGACCTTCCGTCAAACTCGTCGCTGAGTACGAATAGCTGTGTGGGAACGCACCGACAAGCGTCTGCTTTACCCAGCCAGCAACACCGTCGTCCATGTAGAGCTCGTACGACGTCAGCGGGGATCCACCATTGTTGAGCGGTGCAAGCCAGTTCACGACGATGATGCCGTCATTGGCAGCCGGTGTGTTGATGGTAGTCGTAGAGTCACGAGTGAGCGACGGCGGTGGCTGTGGTACAACTGGTGCACGGACTGTGTACTCAACAGGCTCACTGAACGCTCCGTAGCACGCAGCACTCGTGTCATCAGCACGACAAAAGTTGATCGCTCGGACTTTAAACTGGTACTTCTTGCCAGATTCAATCACGTTGTCCGCACTCGTAAGCAGYGTAGTCTGGAAAGTCGCGGGATCGTTCGGTCGGTCGTACACCTTGCGGAAGACTTCGCCCCATTCAGCAATCCAGAGCTCATAGCCACTCACGACTGCGCCTCCGTTCACTGTTGGCTTGTCCCACGACACAGTGATGCTCGTAGTACTGGACGATACCAACATGACAGGAACTGGGGCACCTGGTGGGAGGTTCTTGGTCAGCACAAACTCGGGGGTCGAGAGAGCTCGCAGTCCGAAGCTTTTGGCGTTCCGGAACGACACGCGTGTGTAGTACGTAGTGCCATAATTGAGACCAGAAAGCACCGTCTGGTACGGTTCACCGCCAGAGAGGTCTGTGATAAGCGTCGATTGCAATGGGGCAACGCCCTTGACCACTTCTGCCACAGTCACAGTCGGTGTTGAAGCGCCATAGCCGCCAACCAGCCGTGTCACATCAGTCGTTAGCATCGGAAGATCACCAATGTTGCAAATAGGCGCGTTGGTGCAGCATTTATCGAATGTCACTTGCCACTTGTAGCCATCCACGGTCTCTTGTCGTGTGACAGAGACACCTCCGATCGTCACCAGGCTTTCCAACGCTGCCTTCACGCCTTCAGGTGCTTCGTGTGGTGATAGAAGCCGCGTTGCGAGCGCCCCGCCTCCATTTCCATCATTGTACAGCAGCTGGAAGGAACCGTCAACAGCACTAGAGCCATCCTGCGTCGCTGTGATCCCAACCTGACTGTTTGTACCAAGTAGACCCGTCGAATCCGCAGTCAGCAAGTCGATATTGCCAGCACCGATGGGAAATTGCCCAGGGTTCGAGAAAAACGTGACGGTCCACGTGTATTCGTTTCGAAGCGACGGCCCTGAACGGGTAACAGTGACCGTGCCAATATTTGGTAAAGCCTCCAACTGGCTCTTGACAGTCGTATCGGACGCATCGTGATCAATCGCAGTCGTCACATGCCCACCAAGCCACAACAGGAAGGTTCCTCGAACCCAGTTACCGGCGACCGACGGAGCCACTGTACCGTACGTCACACCTTTCGTGTAGACATTGATTCCCGCACCATCACCGACCAAGAGATTGTTCTGTGGACGCAATAAGAGATCTGGGACGTACCCACTGCTCTGGAAAGTCACTCGCCAGAGGCGTGCACCTGCCGTGACTTCTGGGGTTGGCAACGAGCTGGTGTCGTCTGTCACGACAATCGTCACGGCTTGGTCCAGCGCAGCCAATGCGCTCTGCATGGTCGCGGCAGTAGCATCAAACTGCAAAGGCACAGTGTCGACGTCTCGGCCACGCAAGTACGTGAGGCGGAAAGAGCCACTAACACGCGCCTTGCCTTTGGTCTGCTCAGTAATGTCGACGCGCCGGTTGCCCTCAAGATTATACGTGCTGGCTGTGAGCATTGGTATGTCACCCTGCATCCCCACGACGCTCACAAACGTGATCGCTAATCCAGAAGTGCAACCCGCCACTGGGTCACATGGTGCACACGCTGTTGTCCGACCCGTACCGAAGAACGCGACGTCCACAGYCGTGATAGACGCGAGCTCCTCAAGCACTGTCTTGATTGCAGTGACAGAAGTCTCTGCAGCTGCGATCGGAGCTGTCGTCTCCCCACCGAAGCTGAGCGAGAATGATCCCGTGCCAGCACTCAACGCGTCACACATGACGTTTTGGACTTCATTCGCCGCTGAACCAGTGAACGTTGACGTCAAATGCACGAGTTGAATTTCATTTTGAGCTCCTGTTGTTGTTGCGATCGTTTGAAATTCGTTCCGGATAGGCACACGCAGTTGAACCTCCTGGACCTCATCACGTATCGGCGTCGTACCGTACTCGACCATGTAAGCATCGACTGGAAGGCCACCATCACTCAGTGGGCTTGCCAATGAGACAGCAATGGTCGTTCCATCCACTGCTGCCAGTGTCACGTTCGTCGGCGGATCAGGAATCTCTGTGTCACAAAACACAGTCACTCTCTGGATAGCCAGCGTTCACTACTCTATCACTTGTCACTTACGTGCTGTCGGGATAGCGGACTGAGGCGTTGAAATGCTTGACTCGCCACGTCCAACAGGATTGATTGCCGTTACACGAAAGAAAAACGGTACGTTTTCGTCTACATGCTTTGCCGTGAACGATAGGTCACTGAGATCCGTCACTAGGACACTGTCGAAACTCAAGCCTGCACGAAACCAAGAAATATGAGCGATATTGCCTCGCTGAAATCCTCAAGTTAACTCACCGTTGGCTGGATCCCTGGAGTTGAATGCGGGAAGCACGCCTTTCGCGACTTCTTGGACACGAATGAACGGTGCAGTGCCTGTGAGGGCAGCAAAATCTGGTACGAGGCTTGGAAGATCACCGAGATTGTTTAGGAATGACACGGTCCAAGCATATCCCTTGTTTGGATCCGCATTCGAGCGAGTTACTGAGACGCTGCCGATGGTTGAAAGCACTTCGAGCTGGTTCTGGAGTACCGCTGCGGTTACATCAAAAGGCATGTAGCCTGTACGCTGACCCATGAACTCCAACGCAAACACTCCACCGAGAGTTGTAGAGGTACCATCACGATTCGCAGCAACCGTGATAGTATCTCCACCACCTGTGGTCTTGGATGCACCATAAGTCACCCCATTATCAACTGAGACTGTCATCAACGGAAGATCACCAGCATTACCATCGAACGTCACGCTCCAAGTACATGCTTGCTGGGCATTGGGCGTGGTCGCTGGTAGACCAGAGACCTGTCTCTTATACACATCTAGATGTGTATAAGAGACAGGTACACACTTGCGTCGCTACAGTAGCGCTGGAACTAACACTGATTGCTCCGATCGTGCCTTGTAAAGCCTCCAACTCGCTTTTGATAGCAGCTGCTCCGAGCGTACAGTCTCCATTTGCCGCACGATTCACAGTGATAGGCTTGGTGATGTCGACTGTCCCAGCTTCTGTGTTGCTCGTGAAAACGAGCTGGATCGCTGTCTTGTCGGACACATGGTTGTCTCCGCCTTGCGCAGTCGAGTCAACCGTCGTGACTTGGATTTGCTGGATTTCGGGTTTTGTACTCTGACATGTGCCATCACCCATTGGATTTGCGGGAATGAGTCCTGTGGTCGTAGTTTGATCAGCAAAGCTCACTTGCAACGAGAAGAATGTTGCAGGCGATACACTTGCAGCTGTGGTAGTGACTTGAATGTCTTGTATCTCCTGGACTGTCCCAGGACGTGCACGAGTCACACGGACACCACGAGATGATACTGCATCGGTGCGCGATTCGGTCGTGAGAGAAAAGTCTGGTATGAATGCGCTCATCGCACCCTTTTGTGTCAGGAATGAAATGGTCCACGTGTATCCACCTTGTGGATCTGGTAAACTTGTCCGTGAGACGTCCAGCGTACCAATGTTGAGCTTTTCGAGCTCGGTTTTCATTGTCGCAGCGTCACAATTCACAGCGAGATCCACCGTAGAAGTGAGACCATATCGAAGCTTGAATGTACCACCGAGTTGATTCCCACGTTTGATCTCCTGGACGCCGACGGCGGCACCGGAACCGAGAAGCTTCATGTTGGCCCCGACCGTGAGTATCGGCACATCGCCTGTATTCAAAGGAGAGTTGGATGTGAAAGTCACACGCCACTTGTATCCGCGCTGATAATCTGGCCCTGTTCGCTGAACGTTGACCGAGACGATCGAGTCCAGGGCCACCAAAGCCTGCTGCATCTGCACGTCGGTTGCGTCGAATGGGATATCAGCAGTCGTGTCACCACGGAAACCAAGCGTGAACGTGCCCCCACTGATGATGTTCCCTTGGGTTGGCGTGTTGAGCACAACGTTGGCACCGCTGCCCGTGAGGAAGCTGGACTTGAGTGTGAACTGCGGCGCATTTCCCATGGACGCCGCGAAAGTCACGAGCCAGGTGTATCCACCCTGGGCATCCGGCCCAGTGCGTGAGACTGTTTGAATACCACTGGTCCCGATGTTACTCATAGCTTTGAGGATCTCCGCGACTGAATTGCGAGGGCCAATAGCGGGTGCGTCGAAGCCAATGACGCCACTGAGTTGCTTGCTGCCTCCACTTGTCGTCGTGTCGAGCTCGAGCGTGAACACACCACCGAGCGTTTCTCCTGGCGCGGCCGTCGTCGTGATCGACTGGACTTCCTGAATCTGCGTCGCACTGCTTGTGATCTCTTGCACCTCATCAACATCACCAGCATACATCTGGACAGTCTGGATCTCGTTCGCGCCAGTATTTGTGCTTGTCTGGACGACTTGAACCTCACGAACACCGGGATTTGGATCCCACTCGACCAGATATGCTGAGATCGGCGCACCACCGTCGCGCGCAGGCGGCTCCCACTCCACATGAAGACTGTCCTGACTCACTGTAGACAGACGCACGTTCAAAGGCGCAGAGGGTGCTGTCGCAAAGCAAGACGCCCGTCAGAACACAGAACACACGAGTGTATCAACTCAACTCACCAGTGATAGAGTCACCACCAAAAAGCGGCGTGATGGCGTACGCACTGAGCACCGCATACCACGTCACCCAGCGCATCCGCGTCATTGTCATCGGTTTTATGCCTCTTGCCTGCGCTGTGGCGGTCCACGAAAGCGACCCAGTGTGGGCCAGTTGCGTCCGGATATGCCGCGACGCCTCGTTGGAGGCCGAATGGTCAGCACTGTGAGCATATCCGTCGGACGCGGCGCCTCTTCACGCTCTTCCATCGATTCCAGCCATCTCGGCCAGCGGATCTTCGCCAAGGCGATGGGATAGAGGAGGGATATCAGATAACGGAGGACAGACAGTACGCGTTCCCGCCATTTGACTTTCAGCTGTATATGCATTCATCACGGTCATGTTCATCAACAACTAGCAGCCATGCGATTTGTTCGTGTTCGTATACCCCCTCATCCATCGCATGCCACGTCGATCACGGAGAACGACGGAGGAAGCTCTCCACGCTGCGCTACACTGAAACTCACACCTTGCTACACCAGTGTCATGAACCACCCAGTGGTCGCAGATCAAAGGCATTTAGCTCTGTGAGCTGAACATGACGATGCTTCTCCCTTGACTCAAAGCGTCAGACATCTCAATCAATTCGCGACTATGACCTGAGAAATGTTCGACGCGGTCAAGCGCCAGGGCGACTCGTGTGAACACATATCTACCTAGAGGTATCTCAGCTGCCAATAATGCCGTGTTAAGTTTTTGATCTGACAGGCTCATCTGATGACGAAGGAGACATCAACGTCCGTCTTGTGAAGAAGAAGAGCTCAACAATTCTCCAGTGTTGAGAGTCNCTGACAGGCTCATCTGATGACGAAGGAGACATCAACGTCCGTCTTGTGAAGAAGAAGAGCTCAACAATTCTCCAGTGTTGAGAGTCACACCATGTAGAGACTGCTCGATTCCAGCTTTCGTGCGAATTGACAAGAATCATACGAGTGTAGTTGAAAAAAGTGAAATAATCGCACGAGCACCCCGGCATGAGATGATGGAAGTTTGAGACGTCCAAGCGCACAATCCAGACTGCAAAGCTGGATCGTCCGACATGGTTCTGGACCCAAAGCTATGTCATCGGTGGCTCACCTTCTCTCTGCACTGCAGCGTACGTACTATTTCCCGAAAACTGGGTAAATGTTAAGAAATTCAGATTTTTGTTCTGGATTCATCAGGAGGAAAAGTGAAAGTTTACGTTTTCCTTGCTTACGATTTCCTCGTTTATGTGATCTTCGCCATCATGGATGAGACTAATCGCCACTGGTCTCTGGATGCACACGCACACGAAGCAACTACTGACACTCAACCTCAGCTCTGTAAAACTTCTTTCAGAGCTGAGGCTGAGTGTCAGGTGTTTCGTGTGCGTCTAGAACCAGCTCGCACTGGATTCTTCTAGTTCATCGACAGAGCATTCTTCTTGTATCATCAGCTGGTTATCAACATTGTGGCTTAGCATGAGCTGGACCAACTTAAAGGAGCTGGAGCCGCATCGATCGGGTTGTCGCGTAGCGAGCAACATCGCACGGCATGAGCCGTCATCTAGTCTCCATACCAGCTGTGCGTGCTGTGTACAGCATCTGCGTGCAGATGAGTTCACTCACCTTGACTCCACCAGGCTGCCTTGTCTGCATGTCGCACTGGGGCAGGACGAGTTGACACACGGATGTGCTGGACCCATCGAAATGAGGGGAGCCACAATATCTCTACAGTCCAGTTCGAGGTAGCTAAACGTCTGTGCCGTCGAAACAGCTGCCGCGAAGAGGTCACCCACGGATTGCACCTCATTTGGGTGAGACCGCTTGTTCGGTACCTCGTTGTGTTGTCTGTGGATGGATGTGTGGGTATTGTTGCAGCAGCTGACGTGGGTACCTAGCGTACTGCAACCCGCACGTCAGTCGTGTGCCTCGAAGCTGCGACGCTGCGACTCGTGTTATCCATCGTCCAAGGAAGCATGATCTTTGTTGGAAGCTAGTTCTGGGCGCCGTGAACGATAGGAGAAGAAATGCTTGCTCTTGGATCAAATATGATGTATTACTGGCACAAGATTTCACGTAGACTTTAGCTAAATACTCAATCACTCGACTCGGCTCCTTGCTTAAAATGCATTGAGCAAAAGTTCTGTGTACGCTCGTACGCGGGTCGCGAGCATCCCGACACCTGGCAGCGCTTGCCTCCACCATGAGCCCAGCAAAAGCCGTGGGAGACAGCGATCGTACCGCAGTCTGGGTGCGTGCACGTGGTGCCGCCACCATGCGACCAGCAGACGCCACGCGACTTGGCGCGGTTGATGCACTCTGGGACCTTGCACTTGACTGAGCCACCGTGGCGCCAGCACCTACGAGCATGCTTGGCGCGGCTGGTGCAGCCTTCAACTATGCAGTACTTGCTCTTGGATCCCGTGGGGGCTCGTCGCTTGTGCTTGAGCGCTCGTGGCTTGGACTCGTCCTCTTCTTCGGTCGAGATCTCCTCATGCTCTTCCGCTGGTGCAGGGTCCGACAAGATGAACGCGAGCGAGCACTTGTGGCTCTGAGGGCACGTCAACGATGGGGAGCGAGGGGATGGCTCGGAGGTCATGCTGGGGGAGGTGGGGGAGCTTGGGCTAAGCCACACGTCCAATCCTGGGCGGAGGTTCTGCAGCGCCTTGGCGGCAGTCTGCTCGTCGTGGAGGCTGAGCTGAGAGAGCATTGTTCGTCGAATTTGCATTGTGGTTTGTTTAGATGCCGCGCGATCCAACCTTCGAGKTTCGAGATTGTTGGACGGTGGAAAATTGGGAAGTGATCTGACAACTGTCCAGTCAGTCAGTCGCCCGGTCCACCAGTGGTCAGAGACGGCGACACAGAAAACTTGAATTTTAGCATTTCCAGCTGGTGCTGGCCTGCGTTGAGCAGCGAGGGAACCGTCTGTCTGGGAGCCACCGACGACTACATAAGGCATCACAAGCTGTTCTTGTCTCTGGCTGACGGCAGAGAGGGAAGACGATCGCGATACATGAGAGCTCTTCTACCAGACGGTCTCGGATCCTTCGCGAGCCTGCTTGCACCGAAAGCGTGCGATCGTCGTGCCGCGTTGGACAACAAGTGCGAGGTGCAAGACAAGCACAGAGAGAGAATATTCTTCTCGGGCGAGGGCAATTGCCATCCAGAGAGTTTAGTTCAGTGCACCGTGGGAGATTTTAAAGGGTGAGCTTTTCCCATTGCTTGTGTTTTCGTTGAGTATAGTGTCACACCTTCGAGTCACCCTAGGGAAACAGTGTGGTACTGGATGAATGAGATTTCGTCGAGACACGCAACATCACTCATTTCTTTCGCTGGATTCCTCAAGAGGTGCCTAGGGTACGACGCGGACAATCGAGGTGCGATGGAAGGAACGACATGAGATCAAGGTCAACAAGGATGCCGTGAGTGGAGTGGTGAGGTGGTTGGTCATTTGTGTCTCAGACAGCAGCTCGTACAGAAAAGGCCAAGAGGTCGCACGGGGTCACACCACCGAGACATATGACAGATCACGTGCGTCGTCTTGCGGCATCGAGAGCCGAGAGTTGACGTGACGGAATTCCAGAGGGTTGCGGGTCGCTCTTGTTGAAGTGGCGGCGCAAAGATGGGCCACCGCCCTGACTCCGCGAATGAAATTGAAGATGTGCGCTGGACATCTTCTGAAGCGAACTGTACTGTACGGGATCGTGCGGGCGTCTTCAAACACACCACCGGCGGATACACACTTGGGTGCACAGTAGTGTGCGCGAATTGACTGGGAGAGCGTGTACGCAGGACACGACACTCGCAACGTGTCCAAAACACGATGCAAAGCGGATGAAACGTGCTTGTATGATTCTTCCACATCAAGGTGCGCCAAAGTGGCAGATGGAAAAGGCTTAGTGCGATTCGATTTCTCTATACTGCTGAGCAGCGAGTCCTGGCCCTCCTGCTGTTGATATACACATCTCGCTCCTGCTGTTGAAACGTTTCATCCTGCTGGCAGGACACGAGCCACATTTGCCTGCTGTTGGGACACGAGCCACCGCTTCTAGCTGTAAACTTGACCAACCGATGCGGCATGCTTAGTATCATCTGTCCTCGCCCTGTGCAATCCTCCATCTGCTTCCATTCACGCACGAACCATGTTGATGTGGAAAGGAGACGCGGCAAGCGTCAACGTGGAAGCTCGCCACATGCTATCTCATTCACCGCATATATCGGTGTCGGTCCGGTACTATTTTTCAAACCGGTTTTAATTTTGGTCATTCGG
>NSDO01000077.1:0-16772 GCA_002286825.1 Lagenidium giganteum | reverse complement strand
GCCTGTTTCGCGCATCGCGTGTTGTTACCATCTCGAAACCCCGCGCGACTGACCATCTCAGAGGCATGCGTGCGTGCCCGATCGTCAGTCGACACCAAGCGTGAGCTTACGCCGTGCCGCGGCGCCAGATGGCATGTGCAAAATCCCGTCCGTATGTGAGGCTCGGAGCTTTCTTTGCGTTCGACCCCRTCGAGAGTTCTCAGTTTCCCTTTTGCCAGCTCTTCTACATCGAGTGAGCAATGAAGACGACGGCGTGTGGTGTGTGGTTTGTCGCACTTGTAGTGGTGTCGGCGCTCACGAGCTCAGCACAAGCTGGTTACATCCCACACGATCGCAACTACACACAAGCCCTCGAAGATGCCAAGAACGCAGTGGAGGTCACCACGAGACTGGACCTGGATCTGGATGGGACAGTCGGCAAGCCAACGCCCGCGCCCTCGGTGGCCGCATCGAAGGTCTCTCTGACACAAATGAAGTCGGACAGCAAGGGTCCAGGCGTCTTCAACCCCCAGCGTCCGCCAAGCGCCTAAGTGATTAGGAGCCCCTCTAGATCAATATAGCGCCAGGTTATTTAGCATCAACCTCCCTCCTCACTGGCTTTGCGTTGCCTCTCTTCCTCTCTCGTGGTGCGACTATTCTAAATATTGAGAGCATGCATGCATGCATGTGCAGCCATGATGCGAGACGAAGGCAAAAGTTTTTGGATGGGATGTCGCAAAGCGCGATCTGTGAAGAAGGCGACGATACCGGCCGGAAACCGGTGTTTGATCCAGAAGAGGTCACTGTCGCTGGCCAACTTCAATCCGCTGGAATACAAAAACCAAGTGAAGAAGCTGACAGCTGGACAATCACTCTTTTCGAAAGAACGCAGTGGCAAGCCTCCTGGTTTCTACCAAAGGAAGGAAGGAAAAACCAGGAGGAAAAAGAAACGGAAGCAACCAACAGACTCACGAAGCAACCAACAAACCAAAAAAAGACTGCGAACGGCGTTGGATCGCAGGCGGAAACGACCCATCGGCCGCGGCGAGCGAGAGGGGAAACCGACCACACATCTAGAGGCAATCGATGCGGATGAAGACGACGACGACGACGACGCCCTCGACCACGACAGGCGGCGGCATGGAGGTGCGCGCATGGGAGAAACTCAATCCACTCGGAGACGCTTACAGTCCACGCACGGGACACACGGTCGCTTGCTACGGTACGTTCGAGGACAGCACAGGACAGGACGCGTGAACCCCAAGTTGAACTAACGGAAACATGCGGCTAGATGGACGCGTGTACGTCTTTGGCGGCACGGATCGTCGTCGGCGCCAGCAAGATCTCTTCCAGTTCGACATCGGTACGTCACGAATTGATGAGGAAGGGCGGAAGGGACGACCTGCTAACTCGTGCACGAATAAATGTGAACAGCAACGAGCTCATGGTCGCAAGTTCAAACACGAGGCGCACTGCCACCTCGACGATCCGGTGCCCTTGGTGTGGTTCACGACGATAAGATGTTCATCTTTGGTGGATACGATGGACGAGACGGCAACTACTTCAACGATCTATACTTCTTCAACTTCGGTAAGTTTCCTCTTCTTAATCGCGTTGCTTTCTCGGGTTTCGTCGCGACTAAAATGCGTTTTATAGCCTCCTTACGTTGGGATGAAATGCCCAGCAGTGTTGCAGAACGCCCGGAAGCTCGTACGGATCACATAATGGTGCTGCATTCATCCAGTATCTACATTTTCGGCGGATACAATGGGTCGAGTCGCTTTAATGATCTGTGGGAGTACTCGCTCGAGAAGCGCAAGTGGTCTCAGGTTGATGCTGCTGGACAGGTTCCATCTCGACGATTCGGTCACAGCGCTGTCGTTCATGAGGGAAAGAACCGGTTGATCGTCTTCGGCGGTTGGGATGGACGAGATACTCTCAATGACCTCTTCGAGTACAATTTCGATACAAAAGAGTGGAAGCGACTTACGACCATTGGTACTTCGCCGCCCCACCGATATCGCCACACCGCAGTCATCTATGGCGACAGCATGTTCGTCTTCGGCGGTGTTGACAAGACTCACAGTCGCTTCAACGACTTGCAACGACTAGATCTGACGACCAACACATGGAGCGAAGTATGCACGACTGGCAGTATTCCCAGTAGCCGTACTTTTCATCGTGCTGTGGTCGTCTCAAGCAAGATGTATTTATTGGGCGGGTACGACGGAACAGATCGTCTACAGGACCTGTATGCGGTGGATGTGGGACCACTCTCTCCGCCGTCCTTGCTAGACATCTGCGCAGATTACGTCCGACACAACGTGGACTCCATTCTGGAAACGACAACATTTGCTGGCGTCTCATATGGTATGTTTAATTCCTCTCATGTGATCAAGTGGATGAATTACCTAACCAACCGTGCTCCTGACAGACGTTCTCAACCACGTCATATTCAAGAGAGACGCTGAGGGCAGCTTGCGTGGCACATGCAAGGTGTGTCGAACGGGTCGCTGCTGTGTCTACCGCGTCCGACAGAGTGAAAATAGGCAAGATGCGACCCGTGAAGTGCGTAGCAAGACTGATTGCTCACAAACAAAGCAATTTGTGTGCGTCTGCGGCCACTCGAACTTGCATCACGAGATCATTGATGAGCAGAGTAAGTTTCGTACAGGGGTCGCCCCAATCCCGCATCAAATTGTCTAATGTGTGCGATGATGCCAGGCTTGTACGGAAAAAAGGCACCCGATACAACATCGAGCAAGGTTCTCATGCTTTGTGGTTCAATTTACAAGCGTCTTTTCGAGACAACCTCGGCGCTCTCCACGTTATCGTCCCCACGACGTCTCTGCGAAGCCACAAGAGAAGCAGAGCGGAGTTAATGTTGTGAGGCGTGATCTACACCGAATTTCTAGACTGAGTGGAGGCCCCACCCACACGGGGATACATCCTCCTTCTTCACGAATCAATTAAGTTATGTTTCAATCATCAAAGGCGACTATTTTGTTGCTTGCAAAATTTACATATCCTGGGAGCATTGCGCCGGATTGTTCAGGAGTCAACGCATCGAAATCGGTGTATGTTCTCAGACATGCACCAGCAAGCATCGGTGGACTGTCGAGACACTTCTTTGGAGTGAAGAGACATCACCAGCGCCTGTCCAAGATCGCGCATCTCCGTCCAAACTGAATAGCTGTCATAAATCAGTGCTTGAAATGATTCATGCCTATATCACAGGATACGGAGCACTAAGGTAAAGCAGAACTGAGCACCCTGTCCATCACTCAGCCGAAGTCGGTAGAAGAAGATTGGCTCTTCGTTCACAATCAGCCCGATGACACATGTGGCTATGGTGGCCGCGGTTTCGTGGACGTAGAGAGGGGCTCATTCTCGATTTTCCACTCCAACTAGAGTATCAAGACACGAATCCGTGATTCTCCCATTATGAAGTCTACAATCGCTGCGATTTTGGCTCTCGCCGTTGTGTTCATGGCTCCTCAGGAAGTCTCTGCGGCCAACATCCGCGGTACTAGTGCGCCAACGGAAGAGGCTACAGGAATTTTGAAGGTCGTGGCTCCAGTTGGCCTCTCGATTGACCGTCGAAACCCGTTCACGCAGCGTCCACGCAACGACCGCGTCTTATAAGTCGGCTATTGAAACCCGTACAGCTCATCCAGCCATAAAGACGATAAGACATGTGGCGACGTTCAACGATTTGTGTTTGCTATCAAGTTTCGTTCAGTGGAGTTTGCTTCTTCCTTCTGCTCGCAAAGCGATTCCGTGGAAAGAACTCGGTGGTGCCACCTCGTCCCACGTGATCTCTTCGTCCTGGAGCAAGTCCAGTCGCAGGATTCAATCAAACAACTCATCCGAGTCGGATGGCCCACAGAAGTCCACCACGAAATGAGCTGGAGGGACAGCTTGAGCTTCTGGCGGTCCAGTCCAACGTCCCGTACAAATGGATCAGAGTACCAGTAATACCGGCACATCGTACCGAAAACACGGCACCTTGCACTTCTCCCATCCCAGCTGGTGAAAGCCAGCACTGGAAAAATCACAGGTGAGGTCATCGCCTGTACACATGCAGGCGATTGCCTTGATCACGACGTGAGAGAGCGCGCCAGAGAAGAAGAGAGACAGCAGACGTCTCACTGTTTCACGGAGCCCACATCCGTCACATCGCATCTTCGTCATGGCGCCCGGCTCCCCCACGCCGCGCCCCTCCTCGCTCGCCGCCTTCATGCGGCCGTCGCTCATGCGCGACAGCGCGCACGTCTTTGCCGAAGCCAAGATCGCTAACGCCAACATCTCCATCTTCTCCAGCGATGTGCTCATGGAGGGCGAGTTGGAGAAGAAGGGTCTTGGCGGTCTGCACACCTGGAAAAAGGTACGCGCGTCGTATATGAGCTATAAAACTACCGGATGACTCACTGGATGATCGTTGCGCAGCGCATGTTTGTGCTCCGAGGGCAAGAGCTTTGCTACTACGCTCTTGATTCCGAGCGATACAACTACGGTGCGCAGAAGGGATCGTTGAATATCCGAGGTGCATTCGTTGAGCGTCACGAGAACTGCGTGTTCTCCGTGTCGCTATCCTCCGGCGTGACGCGCTTGCTTACTGCCCCTAACGTCCAGTCACTCATGGACTGGATGACAGCGATCTCTGTTGCGGCGTCAGCCTCTGTCGTCGAACCACCGTCGGACATGTCAATGGTTGATCACTCGCGTACCACGCACATTATCCTTGTGCGCCACGGCCAGTACCATTTATCTCAGACAAGTTCGGAAGACTTGGCTGGTCCGTTGACCTCGCTCGGAATCGAGCAATCCAAGGTCACTGGTCGATTCTTAAAGGAGTATCTCGACGCCCGTATGGTGTTCAAGCGATTCCCCAAGCTTCCGATCTACCACAGTGGAGTGAAGCGCTCCGTCGAGACTGCGCAGTTCATCGCCCATGGCTTCGACAACCCCAACTGCTACGAGATGCGCGAAAACAAGCTCTTCCGCGAAGCCTGGCCATGTAATCCGTTGCCATCGACCAACCGCAAGACGATCCCACGTGAGAACTTGGACAACATGGTGTCAGACTGCGCTCGAGTGAAGCTCGTGTACCGCACAATGTTTCGCCACCTGATTGCCGATGATCTCAGCGTCCCTGAGCAGGCTCTTAGTCCGGAAGATCAGGAAGAGTTTGCTCGCATCTTTGGTGGTCGCACCCAGCATCGTGTGGGCGATCGCTACCGTATTGTTGTTTGCCACGCCAACATCATCCGTTGGTTTATTTGCCGTGCTATGGGCATTGACCCCGATGGCAGCTGGGGCCGCATGCGCTACAACAACTGTGGCATTACGGCGCTGGAAATCGACTCTGTCGGCAACGTCCAGTTATCATTCATGAATCAGATCGGCCACATGGGCACGACCATGATCACTGAGAACTAGGGAGAACTGGAGTCTATGTTCGTCAAAGAAGCGTGCGCATCTATTCGTGATATTCATATCGTGAAAGTATATTGAATTGATGATTCCACAAGGAGGTCTTTTCATGACAATTTAGAACTTAAACACTTGCGCTGGCGAGTATCGAAGCTCCTTGAGCACGCCGGCCAACTCGCCCTGTGTCTTGTCTGGCGCCTTGTCACCGGAGATGGCCTCCATCATTGGTGGTGGACCACAGACGCACACAAGATGCTGGTCTGATGGACCAGGAAGTAACTTCTCGATCAGTTCCTTGGTCACAAACCCTGTGTAGCCATCCCACGACTTCTCGGATGGTGCTTCACGCAAGACGTAGTGGACTTGAAAGCGAGCAGCATGCGAAGCTGCCAAGCTGTCCAGCTCTCCCCGCAGCAAAATGTCAGCTTCGGTGTTGTTGGCAAAGATRAGGACGAGCTCCGTCGTGTCCTCTGGATTCTGAAGTGCCTCCTTGATCACTTGGAACGAAGGTGTCACACCCGAACCACCGGCAATGAGACCAATACGCTTGTACTGGTTTGGCTTGTACGGGAACTTGGGGAACGGACCCTTCATTTCCAATGAGTCACCAACCTGCAACTCCACAATGTGCTTGCTGAGTTTGCCTGTTGGGTAGCCCTTGACAACAAGTTCAAGCACACCCTTCTTCGAATTGAGGTTGACAGGAGTGTATGGACGGACAACATCTTCACCATTGATGGAGGCCTTGGCAACGAGGCAGCTCGCGACGGTGAGTCCCATTTCGTGCTCTGGCGTGGGAAGAGCGAACACGACGTGCTTAGTATCGTGGGAGATCGTCTCGACCTTGGTCACACGGAAAGCACGAAACTCAGCAGGACTGAGTGCTGTGAGGGACGACATGAGAGCAGTTGGGATAGATTGAGGAGTTATATGGCGGCGGAGGGGAGAATTCCCGAGTGAGCGAGATAGCGCCGACCACATCGAAGTGCGGAACACAGAGGAATTTCAGCAGTGATCCGTCATCAACACAACTCTGTGACGCCGTGGCTTGGGCCAATCTGATTGATGGGAGATCGCAAAGAGTGGCATGTCAGTCAAGAGAGGTGTTACAGCGACCTTGAAGAGGAAGATTCTCGTTGGGAGTTCTCAGACGGCAGATGCAGAGTCATCTAATAATGAAGTGTACGCGGTGGATATGGATACAGTATATTCTGTCAATAACGTTAGAGGATGTGATCACTCCTGCTTCATGGCGAAAGGCAGGTTCATTGAGTACGCCGAGAGCACAGCTGGGCCCTTGCGATTGGCATAGCGGATGGCGTTCATGTCAGCCGTACGTTTCATACTCTTGTCGGCGACAGCGTCCCATGCCAAGAACTTTTGGACAAGCTCTGGCACCTCTTCTTTGTCGACGAGGTTGGGAAGACCAATGTCTTCGTGAAGAAGTCGAGGGTTCACGCGCTCACGACCCTGGCGGAGCATCACGCGAGACATTCCTTCCGCATACAGCTCGCCGGTCTCTGGGCATTTGAACTGGGCGAGAAGGAATTGCCAGTCGTCGTCCCAATAAATAACGCGCGAGTGAACTTCGTACGCCTGGAATGCCTTGATATCCTTGAATACGCGGACACCCTGCGAACCGAAAACGAAGTACCAGCGATTGCGTGCGCAAGCATGAAGCAAGCCCATGGACCTGTTGAGTAGTATCGTGTGAGTTTGGGCTTACGCGGCTTATGCATCTCGGACATAGAGTACGTACCCGCAGGCATACCAGACTGAGAGCTCCATGTGGCGAAGGAACGCGTTCTCGGTGAGTTTGTCTCCAAAGTTACAGTCTTTGAGTCCTGCGCGTGACCGCCACACCGACGGATAGAGGTACAAAGCTCCTGGTTCTGGCTTGGTGATCTTGCGTCGAACAAGCCCTGATGCCATATGCCAAAGGTTACGAGGGATCATGGCGCTGCTGGAGGCTTGAAGGAAGATTCGAGTGAGAGAAAGCAAATGGCGGAATGGCTCGAATGCAGCAGTTGCGGTCTCGCCTCTCACTTCGTGGTTGGACCTCTAGATACGCCACTCCATCCTCTTTTGTGCACACTCATAAAGATACACTGTCCCGCACGAGCATACGCCACGAGTCTCAGGCATCACGCGGCGCATATGTCGTCGTCGCTTGTCGTGGCATCGCCACGTTTTCGCTCGTCTCGTGTTTCTTTAGAGGATTTTGTCAAAACAAGAGACCTTTTGAATGGAATGCGATCAAATCAAGGTATTTATGAGAGTTGATTTGCCACATTTCTCACCTTATTCTGAAACTACGCGGTATCTCAGAGTCAATGAGCAGAAGACGCGCCTTGACAATGCAGACCTGCAGTGCAGAGCCCTGGCATCCTCGACATGCATTGTGCTGTTGTTTCTCGAGGCTCCCCTTAGCGTGTTACCGTAGCAGACCATCTCACTTTTGATGAGTCCGAGTGACTGGCTGCGTTGTGAGATCGAGATGGGCGATGTCATCCTGGTTTGGCCGGGGATATCAGTATTACGTCGCATGAATGACGACGACTTCCTAGCGTTGCTGAAACAATGCTGACTTGTTGTGTTCATGATGAAGAGAGTAAGAATCACCACATACGGTTACTTTTCAGTAGCGCTCAGAAATCGAACCGGTCCGTATCAAATACTACGATGTGTAGTAGAAGATTGCCCTGCCAAGCCACGAGACCCTACCGCATTTGGGATTAACACAATGATGCACATTCTGGCACAACCATAGAGGACTGAGTACTGCTATTAGTGGCAACCTGCTTCCGCACTAACAGTGATTGCTTGCAACCAATAAATTATTGTTGTGTCATTCAGCTGGGGTGTCACTAGTGCTCTCGACGATGACGCGGTGGCGTCAAAGCTCGAATGTTTGATGCTTGGATTCTCCCACCCAACATGCGAGCCAGAGACATGACGGCAAGTCGTCTTTTCTGAGTCGGATTCAATGGCTTCCAGAGCTCATCTTCACCTTGGAAGACAAACAAGAAAGACGTCTTCATATGAACGTCATGCAATGGCTCTAATTCGATGAATTATGCATGGATAAGTAGCATGCAGCGAGTGATTTGTACACGTCGGCCTCCTCATCAATCTTGCTTGATTCCTGGAGAAGGGAACGGAAGGTTCATGGAGTAGGACGAGAGAACGGAAGGACTCTTTCGGCTGGCGTAGCGGATTGCGTGCTCTTCGGCAGTTTGCTTCATGCGCTCCTCCGTTGCGGCATCCCACAGAAGGAACTTCTCGACGATTTCAGGCACTTGCTCCTTATCAGGGAGGCCCGGAAGGCCCATTTCATCGTACAACAATCGTGAATCCACTCGTTCACGGCCTTGGCGCAGCATCACTCGCGTCAACCCTTCAGCGTACAGCTCGTCGGTCTCTGGGCATCGGAACTGCGCAAGAAGAAACAACCACGAGTCGTCCCAATAAATATTGCGTGTGTGGATTTCGAACGACTGGAGGACGCTGATGTCCTTGTACAATCGTACACCTTGTGAGCCGAAGACGAAGTACCAGCGGTTTCGAGCACATGCGTGTAAGATCCCTTGCGCTCTGATGATAAAATCTGATTGTCAACAGATCGCCCCCATCAATCGAACGAGATACAGCAGTTACTTACCCACAGGCGTACCAAATGGCAAGCTCCATGTGACGCAAATACGCGTTCTCCGTAAGCTTGGTGCCAAAGTTGCAGTCCTTGACCCCGGCACGCGATCGCCACACCGACGGATAGATCAGAAGGGCTCCTGGTTCAGGAGGTGAGATCTTTCGACGCATCAGACCCGAAGCCATGTGCCAGAGGTTGCGAGGGATCATGGTGGTGACGAGGGATGGAGGGAAGTGCGCGACGCGTGCCAAGAGAGCGAGTGTCGGGTGATATGTCGACCGCCCGAAGTGTAGATGACTGCGTCGCCCAACCCTGAGAATGCCCACTCGACACAGAGTGATTGGGTCAGACCGCCTGTGACGCCTGCATAGAAAAGCCGTGACTATTCAGTGGAAGCGCGCATTTTGGTACTAAATCCAGGTGAATTGCGTACGAATTAGGGCACACGAAGGATTTCTCGGAGTTGTGCGGGAAGCAGTGAGGGGCAACCAAATGAGGAAGATCCCAACGAGAGGCCACATGAGTGGGCCGGTTGCCGCTGCAAAGCGACGCTGTGCAAACGCTAGTTTCTATCAGCAGCAAGACCAAACGCCATACTCTATGGTAGCAAACGGATGGTTGGTTGAAGTTTCCTCTGACAATCACTCTGACAGCTTGCGCGCGGATTGTCCTTCGTCATTCACGAATCAACTTTGAAGCGCCAACATGGCGGACACTGCGACCTCAGCGCTGCTGCGAGAGAGCCTCAAGAAGATGAACGAGGCACGGGACAAGATCACGACGACGACGAGAGCTGAGCCGGTGTTCTCGCTGACGCTGTGCGCCTCTATTCCTCTATGTGATGCGTGCGGCATTGCTGACTTGGTCATCTACACGTAGGCTGACGAAGAAGAAAGACATCCTGCAGTCGGAGAAACGCAAGCTGGAAGTATCGCTTCAACACAAGATCGACATATTGTATCGGCTTAGGCGTCATTATGAGCAATTGCTCACATCGAATGGCAACGTCCAGTAAGTGAGAATCCGGCCATTTGGAAGTTGATCAGCATGTTTGTATACATTTATGCCTTATAGAGAGCGTACTCGCCTACATGGGGGCAAGATTCAAGAAATCCTTTTTGCTCTAGAGAAGATGACCCCATTGGCTTCCGAGAGCCTTCGCACTGACGGCACGATGTTTGACAAGCAATCTGAATCGGAGGGTCTTGACGCGTGCTCGTCGAAGGCTGCTCTTGTTGAGATGGCCCTCGATCAACTCAAGCATCATATAGAGCGTCTTGAGCTTGATTCAATGACAGCTGAAGAAAGCCACCAAAGACAGGTTATGAATGTGATTTCGATGAAAACTCAAATGAGTGAAGGTGAGAGTTCCTTCATGTTACATTGTGTCGTGCTGACAATCCAATAATTATCAGGAGACGAACAGCTGCTCATGCTGAATGAAGAGGTGTTCGCCATGGTTGAGCTGCTAGAGGTTTGTTAATCTGACATGGGGGTTTACCGATATTTACTCTTATCGAACTCATCGCAGAGGGAGAGGAGAGCACTGAAGTGTGCAGATAGCTGCCTCGGTTTGATGGCTCAACGATATGAGCGCAGTATCATTGAGGTCACACAAATCGAAGAAGATGTTCAAACACTGACTTTACTGCAGAGCGATCTGATCAGGGTAACGCATTTCCTTGCTTGGATCAACAACTCCATCTAAACAGGTTCTTGCGTGGTGCAGAGCCTCGAGACCTACCGTGAAATGTCAGCTGAAGAGGCTGGTCAACGTAGACTATCAAGGTCAATTTCGCGCAGGTATGACATTTAAGACAGTGAAAGCTCATCGGAAGGCCAATATATCCGCGGTTGAACACTAGCGAGCTTGAACAAATCGATGATCTTGTCAACAAAGCAGGGGTAAGTGAAAACTAGCCTGCAGAATATTGGCGCAGTATCGAACTAATCAATCGTATCACTAGCCATCGTGTCCAGACGATGAGAAGCTAGCAAGTGTGACCAGTTCCCTCACCGAGAAATTATCGTTGATATCAGTAGGTGGATACAGGACGCGTACTTCGAAGTATTGGAGTTGTCCGATTACTAATTGCTGCTCTAATGAGCAGAATGCCCTACGCACCACAAAAGTAAGCCGACAGGAGGCTACTATCCGCCTCAAGGGAGTGATGGAGCGGCTGGCATGCGCTAAAAGCTCACTTAAGGTAGGGACCTTACCAATGATGATGGTACATACGCTTCACAGCTCGCTAGTCTTATGAAGATCAAGTAAAATGGCTTCAAAATCGCCACAGGCATTACGCGAAAGAGTGCGGAGAGACGGTTACTGYGCAGCAGATGAAGAAATTAGGTACAAAACGAGTGCCACCCGCAGTCAAACGAACTTAATCTCCTCTTGCTGTTGTCAGAGTACGATGATTTCTGTGAAGCCTGTGCCACAGAAATGGCCAGTATCGATTTTCACATGGCCAGTATCAAAGAAGCGACACATAATGAGCTGGAAAGGCTACGGACCTTCCACGAAAATCGCGCATCATTGAACAAGGAGCTCTCAGAAAAGAGATTCAAGGTTCAAGAACATCAAAAGCTGGCAGATGTTATGCAAAGCGAAATTGCAACCAGTGATCTAGTGACAAAATTGTTGGTGGAAGAGAACGCACTCAGGATATCAAGCGTTGGGGACCAAGAATCCAGGCGAGCAAGACTCGCATCAATCCTCGACAGAGAAGTTATGTTGTCTGAAGATGCAGAATCCAGTCTACAGCGATTGAGGGTGGTCGTCACTGAAATTGACACGAACGAGAAGCTTTTGCGGCTTGATCTCCTCAAGCAGTCCGAACATGCCGAGAAGCAGTTAGTTCAAGTACAAGAAATCATTAGCCCTCTCAAGGATATCTCGTGTCTGGAGAAAACGATTGTTGAGAAAGTAAGTTGCTCGTCGTACGCTGGTCCGAAGTCTCTGACTCAATTTGTTTCTACTAGACCACTCATCAGAAATCTAAMGAAGCCGCAAAAAAGGCGGAGCTCGACAAGCAGCTTGAGGCGGATGAGACTCAGGTAATGTATTTCTGGGTTTACTCTGAGTTACATTTACTGTGAAATGGTTATCGTTCCCAGCTACACGCCCGCTACGATGAACTGGCAAGCAAAATGCGATTGAGATATCAGACAGCGATAAAAAATGCGGTGAATACGGTTTGTTTGGTTTCATTTTACCAAGGAAGCGCGCCAACTAATCCCTCTACTCAATCCCTCTAGGTGCTCGAATATGACAACCTGGTTGCTGTGAAGGAAAAACAGTCTGTATTGACCACGGTAAGCCTGAACAACATATATTTCAAGCTGTGAGTGCGTTCAATCTGCTGAGTCTGCTTCTCAGACCGCTGTGGAGAAATCAGGAGAAGCGTCTCTTCAGCAATATAATGAAGCTACAAATGTCAATCGCGTTCAGCATCCGGCTCAGATTTCGAAGAACAAAGCTCGATCAGTGAAAACATCCAGAAGACGAATAATCACGAAGCGTGCCCAAAAAGCACCTCAAGTAGGTGATGGTGATCGAGCACAAGGAGATCCAGCTTTGAAAGTGGGCGATACTCCTTGTGATTTCGGACGGTTGGATGGCGTAACCTCGAAGGCTGATACTCACTTTGATTCGACTCATGTGCCCACCACTCGAAAGGTGTGTGCGCTGCATTGTTGGGAATCCTTATGGTATTGCAAAAGTCTAGATGTGATGCGTATTTTCAGGTGAGGCCACCGATAAAGAAGCAGCCCCAACCAAAAGCGACGAAAGGACGGAGAGCGAGTCAAACGATTGATTGGTTCACCGACGATAGCTTCAGTTTCACGTAATTTGATCTTTGATCACGAATTGATAAGACCTCCATATAGCTGATGCRTGTACGAGATACAACTAGCATTTGACATTTGGGTCACGCTTGCAGCCTGTTGTCAGTTCATATTTGCCTGTTCATTGTTATTGTACAGATTACTTCTACGGCCAGTCCTAGTATGACTTGATTCCACTCAGCGAGACTGAATCTTCAGTCGATGCATAACTCAGAGGCTTGAAATCATGCTTCAGCATGTAGGGTGGCAAGTTCATGCTGCTCATGTAATTGAAGCTAGCTTGGCAGTCGACCGAGCAAAATCCTGCCATCGGGCGGGAAGCTGCTTCATGAACCGCCGAAAACACTTTGTTGCAGTTTGCGCACCGAGTCCTGTGAGATGGTTTTGCAAGAAGATCTCCCACCTTTACTTTAGTTTCGAGCTCGTTGAGGACCACCACAATTCCCCATCCGGTTTTCACCGATGGAGATGTAGACAAGAGGGCATAACACTTGGACTTGCCAAGCGTCCATTGACCTTCACATCTCCACGAAAACCAACTGAACATGCCACGTGACTTGTCTTGAAGTTGGCGATTTCGGTTGTGAGTCAAGAATCTCCCAAGTCGAGGATTCCATCTCACGGTCAAGGCGAYGTGTATGCGTTGACAGGATTCTCACAGGCGACTGAGCCTTACGAACTTAAATGGGACAAGGCCGATGCCTATTGTCTACACGGCACAAAAACAAGCACCGGCTGGGACGCTGTCCGACCATGCAAGATTTGACAGCTCAGTCGATTTAGTCAAACGCTGTCGGGACAGGTCTATCATTCCCGAGTCACTGTGCGTGTCTTTCACGCTGCTGCGCCTCCGAAGAAGCCACATTACTGGTCATACAGTTCAATAAAAGAAAAGCAAGCTGCTATTAGAAAAGCAAGACCACCTTGCGTATTCCGAAAGCGACAACATGGATAAGCCTTTGTTTGACTGGAGTATTGGTCCAGTTTTTAGCTGCTAGAAATTGGCACGCACTTACCACCTACGAACTTGCACGTTTCCTTTTGCTTGAGACAAGCAGCAAGACCCAGAGTCTCACACTTCACAGGAGCTACCGTGGTTGGAGCCGGCGTTGGAACATCCGAGGTTGGGGCTGGGGTCACAGGAGCGGCCGAAGTTGGAGCTGGGGTCACTGGAGCGGCCGAGGTAGGGGTTGGCGTTGGCTCAGGCTTCGATGTGATAGGGCATGGAGTGGTTGGGCCAGGAGTCACTGGAGCGGCCGAGGTTGGAGCTGGCGTTGGCTCAGGCTTCGATGTGATAGGGCATGGAGTCGTTGGGCTTGGATCATCAGGCTTAGGCGTGATTGGACATGGCGTCGTCACGTCAGGCTTGGAGGTAATTGGGCACGGCGTCACATCAGGCTTGGAAGTGATCGGGCAAGGCGTCACGTCAGGCTTGGCAGTGATTGGGCAAGGAGTAGTCAGTGGGCATGGTGTAGCGAGCGGACAAGGCGTAGCGAGCGGGCATGGAGTTGGCTGCTTCAGGCAACCGACCGATGGAAACACGCAGCCCCAGGTCGTTCCGGTCACAATCTCGCACACGGCATCTTCCTTGGCGACACACTTTTCGCCATTGAAAGATGGCAAGTAAGGGTGGCAGTCAGCCGTCGAAATATCGCCCTTCAACGGACATGCCTTTCCGGCTGGGCCGGCACCAGCACCCGAACAGATCGCTCCACGCGAGGCTGGGATCGTGTAGGTCGCATCACGACAGACAGACACGGGCGTGTCGGCCGCAGTGGTCGCGACGGCAAGCGCGGCAGCGATGAGAGCGCGAATCACCTTCATGCTTTTCGATTCGACTCGACTTGGCGTGAAGAAAGAGTGACCGCCTTCGATGGGCGGTCGACCGCCGTTCTATCCACTCCCTTGGCATCAAGTCAGCAGTGCATGCGGCGTCAGGCGCCTGGATCCCACGGGGATCCCATCAGTGCGCCGTCCTCACCACATCAAGCGCGGCCACAGCCAGGTCAGCGGGCAGGACAGTCCATCTGGGTCAGGGGCACCAGTCTGATTCGCACGTGCTGATTGGTCGAAATGGTGACAAGCAAGTTGACCTGACGCCAAACCGAATCAACGACGTGATGCAAATGGTCCCACTGTCACTCTGCGACAGACCACATCATCAACAATAGCCGGAAAGATATTAACTCAGTACACTGTGAACTAATGCAGTCAATCTTGTTAAAGTAAAAACGAAATAAGATACTGATTTATAAGGATCTGTTGCAGATACGAGCTCCAAGCCGACACTCTGCTCAGCGTATTTTTGGCTGATTGACGACTGCATTGGGCACTCGCTCGCCTCTGTAGAAAATGTGTCCTTTGATGCTGTTGCTGGCTTTCGAGTTGGCGTAGGATYCAGTGGAGAACTATACTGCAGTGTGCCCGGTTGCCTCCACATCGCTGAGGCTCGAATCGACGCGTCGATTCTATAAGGAGGATGCGACACAGTGCACAAAACTCTAGACTTTCAATAAGGAGGTTTGTAAGCACACACGCGATACCTGGTGTGTAAGCGTGGTAATGGTCATCTAAATTCGCCAAGAACTTTCCGTTCTCGACGCTTGTTCTCATAAGTACAAGCATAAGCATCAAATGCACACGCAGCATTTTGCGTCATTTACCCTCGTGAATCCCATGTGCCCGATGTTCTCGCTGTTCTTGAGTTTTTCTAGCCAAAAAGAAGCTAGCGCATAATCAATTAGCTATCTCTAGTCCTGCTTTCTTCCCAATGCCGAGTTGCTAGAGAGCGTTCTCGATACTCTCTTCTTTGATGGCGGATCACTCGTCGGGGAGGGGATGCGGCGCATGTGTGACTATGGTCGGCCTGTTAGCTCTGGCGAAGCCGCGTATCAAGCTATCATCACAGGACTATGAGCTGCGCATCAGATCAGGTGGCAACCGCTTGAAGTAGCTGAAGAACCACTGTATACTTCGGCTGCACGCGATCGCACGCGCTGGTAGGTCTGTTCGACGTCCGACGATGGACGTAGCACCCAAGGGTGTCCAACAAAACGGCTGACTCGCCAGTCCGTGCCGTAGGATGCATATCAAAGATTTCATTGGAGGACGCGACGAATTTTCCACGACAAGATCGGGGATATATACAGAGATCCAACAATCTTATCGCGTGACTCAGTCTCGAGCCGTTGCTGTCAAGACATGTGGCACTTGATTATTTTGTCCTTACAGGTGTGAGAAAGCTGCTGCTGTCCTCCCGTGGCTCTGCTTTTTTTTTTTTCATCGCTGATATAACCACTTCAGGTAGAGTGACGCCGGCATTGTACGCATTCCGAAAGAGGCAATCGTGACGTAGTCATAGATCAAGTCGATCGAGTATCCCACCAACATCAAATCAGACTTGATCTACAATCTCGCCCATCGGTGCATGTTTCAAGCGAAAGTGAGTTGGCTCTGCGAAGCACGACGTAATATCGTTGACCAAGTTGATCGTAGCCGACTGGGTTGCGACGCCGATTAATTCTATACTCTCATTGCAAGTTTGGTTTGACGCGGTCAGAACGAAGTCGGGTAGTTCGTGCGACAAGATCGTTGCCGGTGTCTTCAGTCGACGTTAATCGGATTGATGCTCACTGTGGGTGATTGATGCTCGGGAAGTGAACTTGTGAGCACAAGGCAGGAAAAAAGAAGGACCTGGTCTCGATCTGTAGTTAGGGTGGAATACGATGGTGAAGTCGCAAATGACATATTTGCATAGGAACATGATCTAGGGTTGACTTTTGTATAAAATGGATGCTAGGGTTTAGGGTTTAGGGTTTAGGGTTTAGGGTTTAGGGTTTAGGGTTTAGGGTTTAGG
>NSDO01000857.1:0-14127 GCA_002286825.1 Lagenidium giganteum | reverse complement strand
TCCGCGTGCCTGACAAGGTGGACGGAGTTTCCTCTGCAATCACTCTGCGAACTAAGACATTAGGGCACAAGGTGTGCCAATGTCATCGCAACAAATCCAATGAGACGGCTATACTCCCTCAACGCACCTGAGCAGAGCTTGTGAACTCTCCGCGCGATCTGCAGATACAACAGCTACTTGTGGGAAGTGAATCTGTGCGAATTCATCCACCGCCACTGCCGCACCACGACCAACTGCGGACCAGCGATCAAACGATTGCCGTCGCGAAAACCCTAACGTGTTCAGCTTCATGCACCCTCTCTAACGTTATCAGAACGCAGGTCGTTGACATTCGCTCTCCACTGGATGACACTTCGGTCTGGGCAGTGAGGAAGCCAAACGTTAGCAACAACGATTGAGTGAGTTTCACACTACTGGCCTCCAGCTGTAGTCTAGGATTGCTCCTTTCTCTCATCATCCTTCCGATTTGCCAGGTATAACATTGACGTCCTCATCCAACATCGACCGTTTGTCTCCCTGATGGATCATTCCTCGTTATTTCCCTGCACGCGCAATATGTGTAGATCGCTGTCAGTCGTGAAAGATGAGGAAACTCATCCCACTGAACTATATACCCGACGTGTTGGCCTGGCGATTGCCTGGAATAGTTGACATGCCCATATGGTCGACAAATCTCGCACTCAATCATCACTCTTTGCAGACAGACGCTGAGCTGATGCCAGTTTGGCGACTTCCATTTTCATTGGAATCCTGATCGCACACTTCGATCTATTCCGCATCGACCGAGGGATTGAGTTGTCACGGCTTGCATGGCGCATATCCAAGCGTACCAGCGATTCGTGTCGGAGTGCAGCATCATTGCTCTCGAATTCTTGGTGTGTTAGTGGGAATTCTCACTGCATCAATCGGACCTTTCCGAACAGTCGGGTGAGAAACTATGCCGACGATCTCAATCACCCAGCCAAATGCGTAGCTCGGCACACGATACTGTATTTCTGCCACTTCTCATGTCTCTCAACCGGAGCTGCTTGCTATAGTGATGCATTGAGAACGGCTGCGTTAAGGCCGCAGTCTGCAATGCCAAGCGATGTTCTCGGAGCATTCTAGTCGCAGCACTGTGCAAGAGATATGATAACGCCAGCGGCTCGTATCGTTCCACGTTCGATGATGACTGTAGAGTTTGTAAGTGTGCATGGTGTAAATATGAAAATTGGTGCCACTTCTATCGTTTACTGACCATTTTTGTCGTCAATAGTTGCCAAGTGAGCACAGTGCGTAGCTCTCCGATACCAATACTCCCAGCACGTTTCCTCAAATATTTGACGATACTTAACGTATCCCCATGCCACCTTCCTCGATTATGCTGATGATCGTACATCATGCGATTGCCGCCATCCTTGTCCAATAGTTCCAGGAAAGCTGAACCAGTTCAAGAGGTCAACGCTGTGATGAGTTCACAATCTGGTTGCTCCAAACCTAGTGAGCTCGACATCTGTTGTAGATTGCGTGAGGTGAGATACAAAGATTGCGCTGCGCTACCGAGTGAGGCTCAGAATACGACGATTCGATTGTGTCAAGCAACACGATTGAAGAATCACTGCTGCGAAAGGACTGTCATGCTACCAGCTGTTGCGGAAAGACCGACGTCTGCCATGGCAGCAACTAGCGCGGTCTCGAGGACCACCATCACTCACCACATTTCACGATCGGCTAATTTCGTTTCAGCCCGCGTAGCCCACGTCGAGATGATTATCCGAGTGCGAATCGAACTTGTACAAGACATAGAAGTTCGGCAAGAATGGATAGAATCGACAATCCTTGGTAAGAAGCTCGTGAATTTAGTGAAATGTTCACAACCGTATCCGCCATTTTGCGTCCAGCTCTTGACTTGCACGATATCGGCGAGCCGTCTCGAGACTTGATAGCCGCCTTGTCTAAGGAGCTGGTTTCGTGGTTGGTGGTAGCAAGCATATTGTTGGAGGATCAGAAGGCTGTCACCGACCACATGTAAACCATGCAGCCTGTGAGCTTCTTCCAGTCCCATTTGCAGCGCAAACGCTTCCGTTTGGTTGTTTCTGTTGACCTTTGACGGCGCTAGTCAATTCAGTATGCACTTACGCTTGACCTGGCCAAGACCTTCGGCCTCATCGCTTCTGCGATCTGCACCCTGCAGCATTGTGGGCTATTGAACGGAAGTCAAATTCCTCATCATCGCATGATGTCACCTATGAATCATGATTCCTGGTAATGGCGCAGCTTTTTGACTGTGGCAGCATTAGCATCTCGTGACCTTCAGCAGCAGCAGTTATCATCATATAGTCAGTGTCTTCATCGGCTCACAATACTCGAGGTGGCACCTACATCAGAAGCCCTGGAGGCGACGATGATGGTCGTAACTCAGAGGTCGCGTTTTTCTTCTCGATGAATTTTCGAGGCCTAGATGATGATGTTGCCAGGTGATCCTATTCGACGTTGCCAATGACCCCGTGGGTGATACTATCACGCGAAGCATTGCCTTGGTTCTTCAGCAAATAAGTCGGCCCTCGCCTAGTGATAGCTTGTTGTTTGGGACTTCCTTGACGTGAAGTCCTTGTGCAGAATCATATTCCGTCACCACCCCCCGATAATGCTTGGGCTATCGCTTACTCGTACTGTAGCAACGAATGATCACTGACCTTCGCGATCTCAAGACTAGCTTCGTGTACGATACCAAATCCATGACACACACAACTTTTTTCTTCGACTCGAGTCTGACGTGACCGCACGCAGGACTCGGGAAAAGCGCGCGACGGTAGAGTGGCAATTCTCGCAGTGCAGGAACGAAATGCGCATTGCCGTGTCATCACGCCCATATACGAGCAGTGAGCAAAATCTCAAGAAGCGAGTATAATGGATCAGAAGACACTACTGATTTGCATTTTACTCGACTGGACATTCAGCTGCTCAATTGCTCACCTCGTTTTCGTTACTGCAACTTACTCGGCCAAAGTATTCACTCTTCTGAAGCTCCCAGTTCTCGTCGGCTTGCACAACACTGCGAGGAGTTAATCCTTGTTGCACCGAATGGTGGCTTTTGCTCTCGTTCGGAGTACAACGATGACACATCCGACGAGCGTGGATCTCAGCCAGGTCACATGGTGGACCGCGGGGCTTACTCTGCATGCAGTTTTGCGATTCATGGTGGCAGATGCCTCACGCCATGGCCTGGAACACTTGGAAACAAGGGCCACACTTTCTTCAAATTGCTATCTCTCGTCACGAAACGACTACGAAGATTTCCAGCCTGGAAATCCTCGTCGTCGTTTCGTGCTGGAAATTCCAGGACATGCGATCTGATGGTTTGATGAGCTGACTGGCAGTCAGTCAGCCCGTAAGTCAGCTCATCAGTCAGCTCATCAAGTAATAAAATCCGTGACAGTCGCTGTCAGCGATCAGCGACTCGTTGTTGCGTTGTTGTACCTATTGACCCAGATAGATAGCCCTGGGTGCCCCCTCGGATCAGTCGAGTGAGAATCTCAATCGGACCGAGGTCTCACCATCAGGACTCCTGATAGTCCAGGAGCGAGAACTTGAAGGTGTTGGTGCAACGGGAATTTGAGCAAGTTTGTTCGGCAAGCCATGGACACCTCGGTCACGCCAACACATGCATGAAGGACTGGGGCCTTCCCGACACTATTTCGAGATTTGCAAACTAGACAATGGCACGAAATTCACGTTGACAAGCAAAGCCGAAGCTTCTTGAAATGAGCTTGGTGCTTGCTCCCTTCGTCTTCCTAATTGAATTGCAAACAATGATCTAATGATCTGAATCGCCGAAAGAAAATATCGTCGTTCCACCGCGTCGCTGTGGCAAGACGCAGTCTGCGAGCACATTCGCGCTCAAAGCTTTATGATGGACACGGCAGCAATGGTTCGACCGATTCCAGCGCGCAATTGCGCACATGACGAGGACCATGAGTTGTAATACAAAAACGAATAAATTGAATTTGGAGTGTGGGAACAAAACGTGTGCTTTCTTCTAGCCGCCGAAGCCGTACAGGGTGCGGCCCTGGCGCTTCAACGCGTACACGACGTCCATGGCCGTGACGGTCTTGCGACGCGCGTGTTCCGTGTACGTGACCGAGTCGCGGATGACGTTCTCCAAGAACACCTTGAGCACGCCACGCGTTTCTTCGTAGATGAGGCCGCTGATGCGCTTGACACCGCCACGACGAGCCAGACGACGGATAGCTGGCTTGGTGATGCCCTGGATGTTGTCGCGAAGCACCTTGCGATGACGCTTAGCGCCGCCCTTGCCAAGTCCCTTGCCGCCCTTGCCACGTCCCGACATGTTTGCTGTTGGATCGAAATGCGATACTGGCGGTCACTGACGCACACGAGGAGCTCACCAACCCATCGGTTTAGAGAGGGTCAGATGGGCTTTGGCGCGCCAAACGGCGCAGTCGCTCTTTTCTTGTGAGGACCGAACGGAGAGATGCGATTGGCTGATTTCGCATCCTCTGAGAATGCTGCGTTGTGATTGGTGAGATTGCTCGGTCTTGCCCCTCATTGGCTGATCGCTCCAGCTGTGACCCACTCAGCAGCCATTCCAGCACTTGCCACGACAAGCTCAAAGCAAACGACTCAGTGACAGACCCAGACAGAGATAATGGCTCGTACCAAGCAGACGGCTCGCAAGTCCACGGGTGGCAAGGCCCCTCGCAAGCAGCTCGCTACCAAGGCCGCGCGTAAGAGCGCCCCAGCCACCGGCGGTGTCAAGAAGCCGCACCGTTACCGTCCTGGTACGGTCGCGCTGCGTGAAATCCGTCGCTACCAGAAGTCGACCGAGCTGCTGATCCGCAAGCTGCCATTCCAGCGTCTGGTGCGTGAGATCGCCCAGGATTTCAAGACGGATCTGCGCTTCCAGGGCTCGGCCGTGTTGGCGCTCCAGGAAGCCGCGGAAGCGTACTTGGTCGGTCTGTTTGAGGACACCAACTTGTGCGCCATCCACGCCAAGCGTGTGACCATCATGCCCAAGGACATCCAGCTGGCGCGTCGCATCCGTGGCGAACGCTCGTAAAGCAGCAGCAACCACCACCAAAAGCAGATAGGATAGGAACAACCTCAATAGAATTATGTACTTGTGAACAATGAAAATGCGTCGACAGCGGTGTATCACAAACGAGAGCGGCAGGGGAATGACAAGCTACTAATGGATGGCGGCGCATTCGACGCGTGCGCAGCTCATCCAATTGTGTGGATTGTACGCACGGAGGCCAGCTTCGCCGTCGTCCACGGCTGCTGCGTGAACGTATCAGCCCTTCTTGCAAGACTTGGATGTGAATTCGATCGTGCCTGATCAAGCCTGCTCCTTCTCGGTCCACACCCGAAATGGTTCCATCCACCAAACTACTGGCCAGAAAAATCCATTGAAGCAAACCAAGTTGCTGGCCCTAGTAGCGAGACTTTCCGACAACGCGAACCTCTCAGAGGCACGTCAGCTACTGACGGATGTCGACAGCTACGCATCGCTGTCAACTTTCTCCTCGCTCGCCTCCTTGAACAACCTTCTGTGTCCATGAACGCGCAAACATCACTTTCAGCAGCTCATGCCTTTATGATCCGAATGGGCAGAAGATGATCTTGTACAGCAAGGGTCGCCAGTGGTTTGCAGTTAATCACGACGATCACAGCAGGGGGGGGGGGTTGAGGTGGCAAGTACGTGATGTGGCTGAAGTGTATCAAGTGCCGTGCGATGACAGCGCCAGTTCCTGCCAAGGCATTGCTTACAACGTTTCTCAACCTCCCAGTTATCGCGGGCGATCATGACACCGTCAGATGCCATTCGGACTTCGTGACGTCGAAGACGGACTAGTGGATGGACGAATTTGACAGGCGACGAGTGCAGCGCTGAAACGGATAGATATTTGACATCAGTGCGCATCAATCACTTGTACTGGGCCGATTCCTACCGAGAAGCAGTGACAGGTGGCATGGACTTGTCGTGTGTCCGGTTGTGCGTAGTTGGAACGCACAGCTTGTTCGCTACCGTGCTTCTCGAGACATCGACGCCGGAGAAGCGGTCGAAGTGCTGGTCAACAACGAACAATTTCCCAAGTCATTACTTCGCTGTGCAGTTGGGAAGCCAGAGTTGGTGTCCCGCGCTAACTGCCTTCAAGATCTCAACGTTGCAGTTCAAGTATGCACGTCACGGCGAAGTAGTGACTCTGGATGAAGCCGAAGGTGTCGTCAAAGCTACTGACGCGGCGATCATGAGCAGCACCAAGTCGTTGGAGCCAATCTGCGAATCGATGGAGGCGCCGGCGCAGTGGCGAGCTGACACAGTATTGCGATCGTTCATCAACGGAGTCATTCCACCGACAGCTGAGTTGACCTGCTTCGACACGATTGGAAGGTGACTGCAGCAGCATCGTCAACGTCCAACAATTCGTCAGACAGCGTCGTCAACTCCGACTTACCGCTTCATCCTTCGATAACATCTGGGTTGGGCTTCGAAGACAGAAGCAAATGAGTTATCAAGTCAAGCTTTCGTGGTATCAGCTCACGCACGACATCGATTTCCATGTGGTCACCGAGATGTGGGAAGCGATGTGGCTGGATGGCGTGAAGTATCCTGTCGTGACAGATTGTTGTGCTTCTGGTTGCCTGACGACAGACACGAAGGTGACCTTGCTCGTTGAAGTGGAACAGTTGAGCGAAGTTCTCCCGAACAGTATCTGGTCCAACGGGGTGGGGTGGGCGCTCAAGAAAGTCAGAGATACGAGGCGACAASAATCCAACTCCTACCTAATCACACCGTTCAATAGCCCAAGGATTTGCACGACGTCTTCAGTCGGGGCACTGCGCTAGAACATCACTGACCTGGCTGAGCGATACGGCACGTGTCTTGGTCTATCCAGGTGGCCACTAACTCATCAGCTGTGACGCTCAACTTCGACGGCAACATCCAGTATCCATCCCGAAGCAGGCCGCCATTATTTCCATGGTCGCGATTGACCGAACGTTATGACGACTTGATAGCGGACGTGACGGCTGCCTCCATTCAAGATACGGCCGAAGTGATGTTCGACGACGCGAGGTATCCCCAGCAATACCTCACCAAGTGCATTTTGCTGACTCAGCAACCAGGATGACAGCCAACTGCACGCGTTGGATATGTTTCAAGTCAAGGGAGTGACACTACGATGGGACGAAGACACAGGCAGCGAGTTGCATACACTGCAATGGGACATTCGTGACCAACGGAGTCGCTTCAGCGAACGCGTGACGGAGCCATGCGACGACAAGTCATCTCACCGATCTTCAGTGCTAGTTGACATTGATCAGCGATGACAATCGCCAATCCTGACCCCTCAGTCCTCAAGAGCTTGCCACGACTTTGCTGAGTTCAATTGCTAGCGTTGATAGCGTCCGACATCGCGCCATCAGCTCCATAGCGAAAGGACCAGCGATTTCGGGAAAGACTCGTTCTGAATGGGACATTTTGATACCAGCAAATTATCAAGGATCGTGACTTCAACAC
The DNA here is from genome assembly GCA_002286825.1 of Lagenidium giganteum. Lineage (NCBI taxonomy): Eukaryota > Oomycota > Peronosporomycetes > Pythiales > Pythiaceae > Lagenidium > Lagenidium giganteum. Next base: position 6,605 of record NSDO01000857.1, on the reverse strand, counting down.
ACAACATGGTTTAGCGCCAGATAATTCGGCATCATCGCTGTATTGGGATCAACGCAGGCGCTGGAAAGCAAGACAACCATTGCTCACGAACAAACCTCGATGCCCACGCATCGCAATGTCATATTGGCTGCATTCTTGGCGTGCTTTTAAGCACAAGCACCTCGAATATGCTAGACGATCTGAATGAACCAATCGAAGGCGAATGGACCCGCATAAATTGAGCGCTGAACGTGACTGAGCACACTCGCACGGTGTGGCTAGTGGACAGCTCTATCATAATGCTCACACGTCGCAAATACAAGAACCTGGCAGATCCCGCTTCCGCGTTGGTGCCGCTCGTGCTCCAGCTTCGTTATCAGTCGTGACTGCTGCAGTTCGTCTGCAGCAAACTGCCTATTCCAACACCTGGTGCGCAGGATTTCGAGACAGATCTGCGCTTCTAGTACTCAGCCATGAGGGCGTCCAGGAAGCTGCTGAAGCGTGCTTGGTTGGTCTGCTTGAGGTCACCAACTTGTTCGCCATCCACACTACGCGTGCGACTTTCATACCAAGCAGCATCCCGCTGGCGCGTCGCATCCAACTCTCTAAATTGGGCATTGTCGACGACGCACTGGAGTCTTGAACGAAATCGATGTTGTCAGTGTTGAGATGCTGATCCCGTCCTCTTTTCCCGACGTCACCAAGCAGCACGCGTCCAGGATTTAAATGACGAACGGCCGGACAATTGGCCTTGTTGGAGGCATCACCATCAACTTCCGAGCACAACGTGCACGTTGTGTCAACCGCCGCTAGCGACTAAACTTCACAAAATCTTGCGAAGGTTCAGCCGTGTGCGAAGTCAAGAATGGTGACTCTAGGGATTGCCAACTCGAATGGTGGAATGCTTGGATTGCAGATTCGTGCAACACATTGTCATCGCATGGCTCCGTCATCCTCTCACTGAAAAAGCAACTTTGCCGGCCAATAATGTCCCACCCCATTGTGGCCTTGTTGACGTCCTGGCCAGCACGTAGCGTCACACCCTGGACGTGGAACGCGTCCAACGCGTGGAGTTGGTTGTCATCCTGGTCGGTCATGATGCCATCTGTCAGCAGGATGTATCGGTTCAGGAACTGTTTCGGATACTGCACGTCGTCAAACATCATTTCAGCCGTATCTTGAATGGACGCAGCCGTCACATCAACCAACGAATCGTCGTCGCGCCCGCGTTGCATGGCGGCGACCACGTAGAGTGACAAGCACAGCAAGATGGAAGTTGCCACGATGGAAATGATGGCTGCCTGCTTGGGGATAGTCGCAACAAGGTTCGCATACTCGATGTTGGCGTCAAAGTTGAGGGTCGTGACGGACGACTTCGTGGCGACAGGAATAACGTCGTGCAGACGCGCTGTATCGAAGAGAAAGAGCATGGCAGCAAAGTAGGACACGTACTCGAGAGATTCTCCGGCTTGGTAGAAGTGGTTCCGCTCCGCGTTTCGGATGGTGTTCTCAACGTCGGAAGAACAGCTGTCGCCCCGAAAGTGATCGGCATCCCAATCTTGTTGGTCGAAGTTGCTCGTTGACATCATGACGTTTGAGTGCACAATTAATGGCAGTCGATCCCTCGGTGCGATCTCGTGCTGGAAGCGTTGTTCATCCAGCAAGAGCACTTGGGACAAGTTTCCATCAAGGGAACACGATAGCCCGACACACGTTTTGTTGTTTGCCACGCATTTGGCACCGTACCGCTTTGCCAGATCTGTGGTGTTCCAGCGCAGTACTCCCGTTGAACGTGTCGTGTGAATCCTTGGCTTGCCGAGTCGAACGGTGTGATTGTTAGACAGCAACTGGATCTTGTCGCCTCTGATCTCTTCGGTCGACGCGACCACAACTAGCCCATTGGACCAACTAGTATCGTTGATGACTTTGGTCAGCGGATACACCTCAACCCACAGCACCAATGCAGTCTCCATCAGACAGCCGGTCGCGTAACATGCGTTGACGCCAATGTAACTCACATTTCGATCCCAAACCTCGGTAACCACATGGAAATCAATGTCTTGGGTCAGCTGATAGCGCGATAACTTGACTTCATAGTTGTCTATGGATTTTGGGGAAACTTGATCTTGGAAGTCCATGCCTGATGTGATTGAAGGATGGAGAGGCAAGGCAGGATTGTCGACGATGGCTGATGAAACATTGAAAGTTGACGAGGCTGCTGCAGTTAATCGCGATCGAATGATCGCTTTATGCCACGGCTTGGGGGCAAGAAAAAACGTGGGGCTCTGGCGAGTCGATTTCAACACCCAGTCACGGCTCACTGCGGCTTCCTTGGGTTTTGAAACAGGAAGAGGACCGTCGAGTTTGGAATCTTTTGCGGCGCTCTGTACAATCGACAATTGAGTTTCCACATCCCATGTTTCTTTTCCATCCGTCTTGGTGCAGTTCAAATCAGCCGTTGGTGGAAGGACTCCGTTGATGAACGACCGCAACACTGTGTTATTGGCCCACTCCTTCGCGAACTCTTCCTGATCATTTGTTTCTAACGCCCGCACAAAGGCTGCAGAACCCATTCGGGATTCGACATGGATGGTTCCCGATTGAACGTTGATACTGTTGATTGCAGTCGTCAGCGACCAAATAACCACGATCTTGAATCCAAGTAACATCGCTTTCGCGGGTTTGGATTCGGACGCCATCACAAGCGATAAAACTGGAGTGAGTGTGCTCACGAGCATTTCTGCTGGTGCTGTGACCATTGCGCCAATTGCGCCTGAGAAGAAATTCAAGTCTTGCACCAGTCGTCGAACTTGATCCTCGTCGGCCGGAACCTTGACTAGCAAAAATCCTTCGTCTACCAGCAAAACAAGTATTGGCACAATGATCGCTGCCAAGACGAAAGTCACCACCATCATGCGCATACGACGCAGGTTGACTGTCAAAGGGACGTTCGCCCTCCATTGTGTCGATTCTTGGATTGATTCGCACATGGACGCGGAAGACAACTTGGTGCTGCTGACCATCATCGCGAAATCAAATTTTTCAATGACACCGTCGTTTTCATCCAGCAATACCATTTCATCGTGACTTCCATGCTCGAGTTGCAGCTGCATTGTTGATGCCTTGAACGCAATTAGCTCGGAACAGCAGTCCTTGCTTCCGAGCTGACAACGAAGTAACGACTTGGGATATTGCTCGTTGTTGACCAATACGTCGACCGTTTTGGCAGCGTCGATGTCCTGAGTGACACGATCGTGCACAACTCGCGCGGCACAGCTGAGCGTAATCACACACGCCACCAGTACCACGACACCGACGATTGAAACGATGACTGAGCTTAATGGCGCTGAAGCTCGCAAGGCCACCGTACGTCTGCTGCCTACAAAGGCGAACTTGTGTGGCTGCGCTGGAATGGATTCGATGGCGTGCCCATTTTGAAACAAAAAGTACATCCCGCCCGCCACTGCTGCTTGGTAGGAATCTTCCATGTACAGATGGTTGTTGCGCACCAATGCGAGGTATCTATCTGTGTCGGAAACACACTCGTCTCCTTCAAGATTTCTCCATCCACTCGTATCTTCCACGTTACTTTCAAGGAGAGGGATGCCTCCGACGACTTTGGCCAAATAAACTTTTCTTGCGTCCGAAAACGGTGGTAAGTCAGCAGCCCGAATGGCATCTGATGGCGTCATGATCACTCGGGACACTTGTGCTTTGTTGGTAGCGCGAGACACGTTGTAGGCGATGCCCCTACAGGAAGTGGCGCTGTCGTCACACGGAACTTGATACATTTCAGCCAGATTATGCACTTCCCACCGCAAAATCCCCACGGTGACGGTCTTCACTAACTTCAGGTCACTGACGATAACTTTCACACCAGAGCTAGTGTTGGATGACTCATTCGACCGCTCCACAGACAACGTTTTTGCTCGTCCCTTCCACCCGTTGCTGTACAAGATCATCTGCCCGGTCTGATTTTGCAGACATGAGTTGTTATCGCGTTCTCCAAGCAACGCCTTGGAAAAGTCACACAACTGGAACGCGAGCATCGTGGATTGATTGATGTCGAGAAAGCAGCCCACGGATCCGCAAGCTCGTGTGGTAGCTGTCGCTGTGGCTTCGTTGTCATTGCGGTCTGGCGCCGAAGCAGGCGTTTCTGATCGATGCCAATACATCAAGTTGATTTGACGCATCGTGGAGTCCGATGTGTAGTGCAGTTCCGTCGTCACAGCATCGAACACGATGCCTGGAGCTAAAGTCGAGTGGCGGAAAGTGACGTTGGTGTGCTCGTAGACAGGGAGCAAGAACGAGCTGTCTTCGTTTGTGATGGCTTTGTCGCTCACGGCGAGCGACGCGAAGCGCAGGATTGACTCGTCATAGTCATCTTGTATGAGCTGCTGGGCCTGGGAAAAGTTCGCACCCCCATACAGCCTCGCTGTCAGCGCCAGCAATTGTTTTGCTGAAGTGATGTTGGACGGTGAGTGCGGCTCACTCGCACTGTGGATGGAACCATTTCGAATGTCAATCCAGACGGAGTTGATTTGATCTTGCACCGCAGCCTCCGGTACCAAATCTTGAAAGAATGGCTGGTACTGCAGATCGTACAATGTACTCTGGTTTGTCATCGCATCGTCTCGTGAGGTACCCGTGCAACTGGGAACGGACAGATCCTTTTGTGGTGCAATGAATGCTTTGAAGATGTTGTTTACGCTTGCGTTGTTCGCCGGGGGGGCGGCCTCGCTCCGTATTGCATCACTGTCACCCATGCGCGCTTCCACGCTCGTGCTCATTTGCTGGACGTTGACACTTGCCACTGCGTTGGTTATTGCTGCAGCCAAACCAACTCTGGCGACCGCGCTGCCTATTGTTCTGACATGATGGCGCCGCGCACTCGAGTCACCGTTTCCAGCCATTGGGCGCAGAACCAGCGCAAGCCACACGGGCACAAACGCCTTGGCGGCCAACACCAGCGGTTCATCCACGACGGACATGATGAAGCCCGAGTACGCGTTGTATTGGTTCACAAGATCGGTCACATGATGGGCATCCTGGTGTTTGTCGAGTGCCACGGTCTTGATTGGGATGGTCCACACAGAGACGACAGCGACGGCCATGAGGAAGAGAGCACTAACCACCACGACATGCAGCAGCCACGGTCGACAGCGGAGCTGGAGTACGAGCGGCACCAACGCAACCATCTTGAAATGGCCAGCCGAAGCGAAGCAGCACTGGTCTGGGCCGGCGTGTGGGTATTGCAGGGGGGAGGAAGAAGTTCTGTGGATTTTTTGGCTACTTGAAGTTTGGGTCCACCCAATGCTTGGTGCGGCGACTCGTCGACCGACGTTCGATAGATGAGTCGATGCGGTTCGATTTTTGCATTGCAAGTCTTGCACGGCCAGTGCCCGCCTGACGATGTGCACTACTAACACAAACAACACGAGCAAACACACGACGAACACGTCGTCGTCCCTAGCACTGCGCGATTTGATCGTGGCCGTTAGTTTGTTGCTGTCGCTGACTACCATTGCTCATCATGGTGCATTCAAATACTCATGTACAATTGCATACAAAATTAACAGGTTGCACACTCAATCCATACTAACCAAGCGCTTCATTAACTAAATTCAACCATCATATCAATATAAAAAGATAAAAACTAAGCTATCCACCTACTGCTACTAACTTCCTTCTGTTACATTTGTGTCTGTCCTTTCTCTCGAAGCTGCTGACTACCTGCTATACTGCTATAATGCGTTTGCCTGGGCCTGCTAATTGTCTACCCTTATGTTTTGTCTTTGTGGGTCTACTACTGTCTCCTCTCATGATCCCTCTGCCTCCTCGTTTGTGTGTATTCGAGCTGCGATATTTACATCTAAAACATGTATTGTTTAGAGCAACGTATCATCGCTAGCTGTATCAAGCGTCTAGCCGTGACGGAGAGCTTGAGCGCATTTGTTCACGGTCATCGCAAACGCAATGCGGACGGGGAAGTGGAGCCGCTTGAAGCTGAAGGGCAACCCACTCTGGGATGGATAGAGCGCAATTCTTGGCAATATGTGCGTCTTGCCGTAGTGCGCCCCTTGATTGATAATGTTGCCACGAATCATAGTTGAAAAGAACTCGTCCACGCGGAGTCTGGTGCCATTGTGGAGGCCGAGAGGGTGTTGATGCTCCTCAGCAAAATCACAGGACAACCGATCTTCAGTCGTTTACCAGCTCAGAGAACCGCACAAGGTGACAAGAACCTTGGAATGGGGGGACGTGGTCCTTGTAAGGACGTCACAGGGAACTCGATAACTAGATTGGGGATGCTCATAGGCGTCGAGAGGCAGAGGTTTGTTATGGACAGGAACCACTCTAAGGAAGCGAACACAAATATGTAAACACCAGTAACAATACGCGTGGAAACGTGCACCGGATAAGCAGGTTCCACGAGAACTTGGTTCTAGCTACGCGTCAAAGCGCGTACAACAGCTAGAAGGCACGCTTTACACTCGCAGACACGTGCAAATAGGAAGTAGTATGTGGGGGAACACAACCACACACTAGCACCGATATATAGGGGCAACAACTGTATGCACCACTTACTCGTTCTTGGGCTCTCCGAGCTTCGTTGATCACAGGAA
>NSDO01000852.1:0-14273 GCA_002286825.1 Lagenidium giganteum | reverse complement strand
TTGAAGAGATTGGTCCAGCAGATGCTGTACCACTTGCGGTTGGTCTGGGCGACCAAGAGACTGAAGGTGGCCGTCATCTTGATCTCGCTGTCCTGCGGGAAGACAACACCAGCAGTCAATGTGTTGGATGACGTTGGCTTGAGATCCTCGACGACAACCGAGCGGAGACCGGTGACATTCAAGCTCTTGATGGTTGGAGTGAGCTCCAAGTTCAAGGAGCTGAACGGATTGAACTTGACGACGTCGAGCGTCTTGTCCACGATCAAGAGCGGGTTCGGGACCTTGGCGTCGAGGATCGCCGGGAACGTGCGCAGTCCCAAGAGCAGACCGTTGATGCCCTTGATCTGGTCGCTGCCTGGCAAATCGACTGGCGTGCAGTTTGGCTGGATGTCTTGAGCTATGACACCAGCAAGGGCGCTGACGGCGAGGGCGAGGTAGGCGAAGAACTTGGCCATGACGCTTGACTGGTGGAGCTGTGACGTTCCTGGTTCGAGGCAAATTGCACACTGATCAGTTCATCGATCAATCAGTCACTCAATCGCTGCGAGCGCAGTCCGCCCGCACCAGAACGTTGCGTTGACCCGTGTCGGGCGAGTTCATGTCGTGGGAACAAATTCGTGGGTGTGGGAACTGGGAAAACGCTGCACGAGGAGATCCGTGCGCAAAACGCAGACGTGAGAGCCGCACAGCTCGCTTGCCGTGGCGAGAGACTTGACTCACTTTGTTGCCATGGCCGCCTTCTGCGCCAGCAGCTGGCATTACAGGTGTTGGTGCCGATGAGAATGTGCAACGTGGTGGGTGTGATGAAAGGAAATAGGGTGACCTGCAAAGAATCCCAACCCTAGTTTTGTTGCAACCCGTGCGGTGTGGTCAGAGTGCTGTCTGGTGAATGCAAATCCGCTGCTGGGCGACGTCAATCGAGCTGAATACTGTAGCAGTTCGGCAGGTGGATTTCGTTTGTGAAGGAAGTTAGGACCGTCGGTTTGGAGGGTTGCGACGCCAACTCTTCGTTGCAGCGTCACTCGCACACATCAAGATGCCAGGGCACGCACGCATCTCGAACTTCGATGCTCCTCACCCCCAGGATTGTCTCGTGACCACTTTGCGTGACCGGTCATCACGCTGCACCATCGTCAGCCAGAAGAAGCGCACGAGGCTAGCAACACGGAAGCAGCTGATTCACTGTAGGTATTTCATGAGATCGTCAAGTAAACTCTAATGCAGTCTAGTCACGGCACGTGGCGCCAAACTGCGGTGCAAGCTTCTCAGTGATCATGTCGTTGGCCAGCTTGGCAACGTGCTTGTTGAAATTCTCCACGAGGAAGTTGTAGATGCCCGTCTTCTTGTTGATCTCGTTCTTGGAGAACGCAAACAACTTCTGACCCAGCTCAGTCACAAAAGTACCCGACTTGTGGAAGTGGAAGCCAATGGCAGACACACTCTGGAACTCGAACGACAAGTCCTTGACGGCGAGAGTCTTGACGCGGTTGAGGAAGTGCTTGATGCCAAGGTTCAGCTTGTCCGCGGTGGCTGGGAGGCCCATGGCAGGGCCCAACAGCTGCTCACCGATCTGGAACTTCTTGCACGTCTTCTCTGGCTTCTCTGTGCACTGCAACATGTCGAACTGCACATCAGCGTGGATTTGTGGTGCCACGATGCCGAACTCGACGTCCAAGTCGATGGTGAGAGGAGGGCAATCCCTTGGCTTGAAGAGATTGGTCCAGCAGATGCTGTACCACTTGCGGTTGGTCTGGGCGACCAAGAGACTGAAGGTGGCCGTCATCTTGATCTCGCTGTCCTGTGGGAAGACAACACCGGCAGTCAATGTGTTGGAGGACGTTGGCTTCAGGTCTTCAATCCCGACCGAGTGCATGCCGGTGACATTCAAGCTCTTGATAGTTGGTGTGAGCTCCAAGTGCAACGAGCTAGTTGGGTCAAACTTGACAACATCGAGCGTCTTGTCGAGAATGGACAATGGGTCTGGCACCTTGCCGTCAATCAATGTAGGGAAGGTGCGGATGGCCAAGAGCAGTCCATTGATGCCCTTGATCTGCTCACTGCCTGGCAAGTCGACTGGTGTGCAGTTTGGCTTGACATCTTCAGCATTGGCACCAGCAAGGGCACAGACGGCGAGAGCGAGGTAGGCGAAGAACTTGGCCATGGTTGTCGGCGTTGTTGCAGGCAAATTGCGCACTGGTGACCAAACGCCTGACGATCAGCACCAGAACGCGCTGTTGGTCCTCTCGGCCGTCTTGGTTTGGTTGCGAGGGAACAGCTTCTGGCACGTTGGGAGCAGGTGTTGCACGAAGAAAGAACCTACGACCTTGCTCTTGGCGCCAGATGACCAGTCGCAGTCCTGAACTGGACCGCGGTCATTTTGTTGCATCCTCCGTGGGATTCGTCGCAACCCAGATTACCGTCGCTTCTCTCGGCGTTGTTGCCTGGTGAGTGCGTGTGCAAGGCACACCTGGCCTCCGCTCAACTCAGCTCAGTGCCTGCGTGCATGCGCCATGGTGCGTGTGCGTGTGTTGTCGTTGTCAATCGGACCCATCGCGACCAATTCTAGATCGAGCGAGACGCTCCAGGGTCCTCGTGGCATGTTGGGCGCAACGCTTGGCGCATCCAGGCCTCCACTGTGATCATCACCAACTTCCGGAGATGTTCCTCAGTTTGGCCCCGCGCCAATACTACTGTATCCAGTTGGTGTGAAGCAGTGACACTATATAGTGTCTCTCGTTTTACGGATAGACAGTATATAGTGTCTATCCGTAAAACGAGAGGTTGCTATTCGAGAAGGCGCAAGACACGATGGACATGCGAGCATCTTGCTTCGCCCGCGTCATTGCATAATCATTGCATTTCACACACGTGGTGGTCGCACTGAATATCCCGAGACGCTCTCTCATAACATCGTGCAAGCTCTATTGATGAATTGGCACCGAGAAGGAATGCACTTGCCGCACTGAATGTGATCTATTAGCATTTCACGGCTGTTTTACAGGGCATGGAAATGAAAGAAGCCATGGATGCTGATGGTTTGATCTAATCGCGGCACGTAGCACCAAACTGAGGAGCCAACTTCTCGGCAATCACCTTGTTAACCAGTGTCGCAACGTTCTTGTTGAAGTTCTCGATGAAGAAGTTGTAGACGTCAGCCTTCTTGTTGAGTTCATCCTTGCTGAAGGCAAAGAGCTTGTGGCCGACTTCAGTCACCAATGTGCCCGACTGGTGGAAGTGCAGACCCACGGTCGTCACGCTGTCAAACTCAAAGGCCAATTCCTTCACTGCGAGACCCTTGATGCGCTTGACGAAGTGCTTGACTCCAAGTGCGACCTTATCGGCCGTTGCTGGAAGACCAGCGGCTGGCATGAGCAGCTCCGTGGCGAAGTCGAACTTCTTGCACGTCTTCTCTGGGTTCTCCGTGCACTGCAACATATCGAATTGCATGTCCGCGTGGAGCTGTGGGGCCGCGATGCCGAGCTGGACATCGAAATCAATGACGAGCGGCGGGCACTCCTTTGGCTTGAAGAGGTTGGTCCAGCAGATGCTGTACCACTTGCGCTCCACCTGCTTGATCGACAGGCTCACGGTCGCGTCCAACTTGACTTCCTTGGTGAAATTGACGCCGACATCCATGGTGTTGGCGGACGTTGGCTTAATGTCTTCTGGGACCATCGACTGAAGGCCCGACACGTTCAAGTGCTGGATCGTTGGCGTGATCTCGAAGCGCACCGAGTCGAACGGGTTGAACTTGACCGTCTCGAGAGCCTTGTTGGCGATCGCGAGTGGCTCTGGTACCTGGCCACTGAGCAAGGCTGGGAACGAACGCACCATGCCGATCATGTTGTTGATACCCTTGACCTGGGTGCTGTCAACCAGGTTGACGGGCGTGCACGCTGGTTGAACATCATCAGCGTACGCACGGGCGACGGCGCAGGCAGCGAGAGCGACGTAGGCGAAGAACTTGGCCATTGCTGGTTACTTGTGGTCTGTCGATTGATCGAAGCAGAATGCGGACTGGTGGCGCATGCTCTGCTTTGTTTGGGGCCATGGGTGAGGTGGGACCGACCCCGATCGGTGCGATTCGCCAACAACGTGATCGATGCGCTGAGCACGATCCCGCGAGCAAGCACAAAAAGCATGCACAGAGCTGGACGTTTGTGGGTTGGCGTGCATGTCGAGCCGAGAGAATTGCCACCGTCGGGTTCATTGGCCAGTTTTTGCTTGGGTTACTAGCGAAGAAACACTTCCTCGCCCGCCGCAACAAACGACACTCGTCGCTTGCGACAAATGCGATTCATTGGGAACTGCATTTGGATCTGATTCCGCAATCGCTCTGCTCATGAACGGGAATGTCGTCTGAAGGTTGCTTGAGCAGTTGACTTTCACAGCCCAGGTCGGATTCCACCGCAAGATGCAGGCGACAGGGAATGTGACGCGCTTCGCGGTCCCGGATGGCGACTTCTGCGCGTATCTGAAGGGCTGCTGGAAGCGTAACCTCGAGTGGAAGCACTTCGGAGGCAGCTTCAAGCACTTGCGCTCCACCAACAACGTCGTGTTCATCGAGGAGGACCTGGATGCCGCACGGCAGCCCAACACCACGTTCCTCAAATGGTCGTTCGGCCGCACACACCGGAAGCAGGATCTCGTCAGTGCGTACACCATCCAGGTACACACATGCAAACATGTAATTGTGCTGGTAAGATTGTTGGCTTATGCGTTTGCAGTTCATTCCGGACGAGAGCTGCACGTTCATGGAATGGAGCTTCGAAGGCGTCACGTGCCACGGCATGTTCAAGCCCGAGGCCAGCGTCGCTATCTTCAACTTCTGTCTGCAGGAATCGATGGTGACGATCACGTACCGTGTGCTGGATGCCGACAGTAAGTGCCTGACCATCGTGTCTCGATTATTTTTGTGCTATTAGCTGACACATTTTCGTTTCGTCACCAGCGATGGCTGTTTGCATCGTGGATGTGGACAGCGAGCACACACCCACCGTCCAGTATGGAAACATGTACATAGTCGAGATTGCGTTGCATTGGGTTGGGCTGCACGTATCTTGTTGCTGATCATATGTGCCTGCATTGTTGTCATTTCCGCAGGTATCGCATTAATCCGGACAAGTACGAACGCGGTCGTGATGCAGATGAGTAAATTATATCTATTTTGGATATGATCACAACGTCGTTCGTACTTACACGAGTTCAGTGGTGCTGAGTGGGCAAGACGACCATGAGCAACATGGTGCGCGTCACCGTCGGCGGCTCTTTCGCGTGCGATGAGGCACTGGCGCAGCCGCTGCAGCTCATCCTACGAGAGGTTAATACACGCACACGAATAGTATTGTAATGATAGGATTAATTGTTGATCACAACGGTTTGTAGGTGATCTGCGATGTGGATGCCTCCATTGATTGGATGCCGTACGGCTCAGTGCAGGAACCAACGGCCCTCCAAGCTCAACTCACGGGGAATACGTCGCACCTTGTGGTGCTGCTTGTTCGTTTGATTGACTTGTGCGCTGCCCATCCAGAGCTTGGAGCGTCGGACGCCGCCAACGAAACTCTCCAGGCTCGCTTTGTCCAAACGATCGGGTCACTCGCCAGCAAAGACAACGCGCCGCCGATCATCATCATTCTCTGTCCGGAACCGGAGCTATCTCCACCGGTAGATCCAGAGCAACAAGCTTCGCTAAATGAGTTCACCGCTGCTATTGGCGCCCTCAGGAATGTGCAGGTGGTGCCGTCAGCGCGTTTGGTCGACTTCCTCAGCGACGAACACCGCCATTTCCACGACCCAGTCGGAGACCGTCGACAGCACACACCGTACAAACAACCGATGCTCAACACTATCGCGCTGATTATCGCCCGTCAGATTTGTCGACTGTGTCGACCAATCAAAAAAGTCATCGCGCTGGACTGCGACAACACGCTGTGGGGCGGCGCTATTGCTGAGCTTGGACCGTCAGGCATCGCATTGACGGAAGAATTCGTTGCACTGCAACGCTTCATGGTAAAGCAGCAGCAACAGGGCATGCTTCTCTGTCTCTGCAGCAAGAACATCGAGAAAGACGTCGTCGAGGGCTTCCGAGCTCGCGCGACTGATTTTCCACTGGACCTGGACACACACATTGTGCAATCCAAGGTGAACTGGCAATCCAAGTCTGAAAACTTGCAGACACTAGCCAAGGAGCTGTCGCTGGGTACGTTCAGATTGTTGTCGCTCTTATCGTGACCTTATTTGACGTGTCATGTGCTTGCGTCGTCTTCCAGGTCTCGATTCCTTCATCTTCGTCGATGATAACCCACTCGAATGCAGTGAAGTGTCATTAGCGCTGCCGGCTGTGAGTGTCGTTCGCGTCCCAGCGTCGTTCTCTCCTACGTTCATGCGCCACCAGTGGATCTTCGATCCACCGATCCAGTCTCGTCAACCAACAGCTGAAGACGCCGGTCGAACCCTCATGTACAAGCAAAACCTACAGCGCACACAGCTGGAGCACGGCGCAGCGACGCGAGCGGCGTTCCTCAGCTCGCTCGGCGTGCGCATCCACTTCGAAGAGGTGCACGCGGCTGGTGAGTCGTTCGACCGCGTGCTACAGTTGCATCAGCGAACCAACCAGTTCAACCCAGCGACAACAGCGTCGCGGGTGCTCACTGCGTCGGCTCTTCAAGCATACATCGAGCAACCTGACCACACGGTCGTGTGCGCGCATGTGACTGATCGATTTGGCCATTACGGTCTCGTGAGTGTTGCACTGGTGCGGCGGAGCAATCGTGACAGCACCGTATGTAGTGTGGATAGCTTCCTTGTCAGTTGTCGCGCACTCAACCGGGGCGTGGAGCACGCCATGGTTCGTCAAGTCGCGGCGTGTGCGACTGCGTTGGCGTGCACGGAAATCGAGTTCCCGTGGGAGCCTACCGAGCGCAACGAACCAGCGCGTCAGTTCTTCTCCACTCTCGCTGCAACGCGCTTCTGCAGCAACAACGACGACACCCACGACCCGAGCCGTCACGTTCAGGACAAGAACGCTCAGAGTGCCAAGTTCGCGGGCAAGTGGTGCATCACCGTCGACGATGCAGCTGCTGTATCCTTCCTCAAAGACGAACAACAGCGAAGCGCCAACGCACTGGCACCCACAACTACTTCGAGCATCGTTTCGTGGGGTTGGTCCTTGGCGCAGTCGACTGTCGGCTGGCTGCGTCTGTGGCCGCGGAGCACGTGGTTGCGTCTGGAGCATAAACCGTTCTTCCGCTGGCTGCTGCGTCCATTGCTGCGCACTAACTGCAACGCACCGTCAATCGCACGTGGCTTGCCACGCGTTCCCATCGAGTCATCAGGGGCATTGGCAGCGCTGCTTCGGCCTCACCTTCCGTCAAAATTGACGGAGGAACTCTCGTCAACTACAGTCAGCAGCGACACCATCGACGTGAACGAAGACTGCAAGTTCCGGCGCAAGGCGCGCCACCAATCCAAGCTCGCGCTCATCGATCACTTGGCAGACGAGAGCGTCAAGGTCATCTGGACGGCCAACCCGACCACGGGAGGAGACAACGACGACGTGAACGAGGCCCCAGCTGATGCCGGCCCCAGCGACGTAGTGCGCTTCCAAATTGCCTGCGCCACGGACACTTGCACCGTCACCATCCCTCGCGACAGTGGCTGCTCGTTTACACGCTGCAGCGGCTGCTGTTATCGCATCCAGCGCTTGCTATCGCGTGCGCGACATCCATCGACGGATCCACGTCCGCAGCATCAAGCCATGACCGACCTTCACTCTCAATTTGGCGTGGACCACACCCAGCACCACCCGCAGAGTGTTGGCGCGCACGTGTGGTGTGGTGTACACACCAATCGCAAGCGCTTGTTTAAATCATAGAATAAAACACCTGGCGGGTGGGTTGGCTCTGACGCATGAGGTGATGGCATCAATGCCGACCGCAGCAATGACGACGACGCCGCCGACGACGACGGCCGCGGCCACGGCCGTGGAGGTAGCCACGCCGCAGGACATCCTCGACTTCTGGGTGGGCGGTGACCAGACCGAGAATTACCGCACCAAGTGGTTTCCGCCGGATGCATCCGACAAGCAGCGGGAGATGGACGCGCCCATTGCAACGCGCTTCGGTGCCACACTTCGTGCTGCTGAGCAAGGCGAGCTCCGTGCGTGGCAGGACGAGCGCGACACGTGCGTGGCGTTGATCCTTGTGCTGGACCAGTTCTCTCGCCATGTCTATCGCCACGAGAACAAGGAGCAGCTGCGGGCGAACGACGCCCAGGCATTGGCACTGGCGCACGAGCTCGTGGCGCGCGGCTGGCACGTGGACCTCGACATCCCCAAGTTCGTGTTCGTGCTCATGCCGATCCGCCACACGCCGACGGCCGCGAGTCTGCACGAGCTGCTGGCCACGATCGAGACGCGCAAGGTGCGCCAGGACGGCCACGTCGACCTGCTCGACAAGTTCCGCCGCACGACGCAGAACCGTTTGCAGCACTTGCGCGGCGATACCGTGGGCACGTCGGACGACGACATCCTCGAGCGCCACTTTGTCGAGACGGACGAGAGCGGTATGACCAAGGAGCGGCTGTACCGCGCCATGGACGAATTCCTGACCAAGATGCAGGCGCAGCAGCACTCGCACCTGGCCGTGTCGCTGTCGGGCGGCGTTGACTCGATGGTCGTGGCGTACCTGCTGCACCAGCTGCGGCCGCGCTACAACCACTTCACGATCGTCGCTGTGCACATCGACTACGGCAACCGCGAAGAGAGCGCCGCCGAGTGCGAGTACGTGCGCTCGTGGTGCGCGCGCTTCGGCATCGTGTTCCACGTGCGTCGCATCGACGAAGTGACGCGCGGCAAGACCAAGCGCGACGACTACGAGCGCATCTCGCGCGACATCCGCTACTCGACGTACGCGCAGGTGATGGCCGAGTACAACATCCCGGGCATGTGCTTCGGCCACCACCGCGGCGACGTGCAGGAAAACGTCATTTCCAACATGATGAAGGGCCTCAGCCTGCTCAACCTCAACGGCATGAGCGAGACGAGTGTGGTCAACAAGGTCAACATCTGGCGCCCGCTGCTGGCCTTCGACAAGGACGTCATCTTCGACTTCGCGCACCGCTACGGCGTGCCGTACTTCAAGGACACGACGCCGGCGTGGAGCACGCGCGGCAAGCTGCGCAACCAGCTCGTGCCGCTGCTGCGCGACATGTACGGCGACGGCTTCCTCAACAACCTGAGCAACCTCGGCGCCGAGTCGACGCAGTGCGGCGAGCTCATCGACCGCAGCATCCTGTCGCCCATCATGGCCACGGTCGGCTCGACGCAGACGGCCGTGTGGCTCGACTGCACCAAGCTCATCGACCAGCCGTTCTTCATGTGGAAGGAAGTGCTGCGCTCCATCTGCCACGGGCTCATGGGCAACAGCATGATCCGCGAGAAGCCCACGCGCGAGCTCATCCACAAGCTGGCGCGCCACAACGGCACGCCGCAGTGGGTCGTGCTCAAGAAGGGCAATCGCTCCTTCCTCACGGCCGACCGCGTGCTCCTCATCTTCCGCGACCGCTTCTTCCCGCGCGTGCCGTACGTGGCGCCCGGCACCAGCATCGAGCTGGGTCAGACGTACACGTTCGGGCCGTGGACAGTCACGACGACGCTCGTGGATGGTGACAGCGACGTCGTGGCGCGGCTGAGCAGCGCCAAGCCGCTGGTGATGTGGGATCTTGTGCGCAACGACGGCGTCGAGTACGTCATTCCGCAGCCGCAGAAGCTGGTGATCTGCTGCGAGAAGCGCATTGCCGTGCTGCGTGCACTGGAGAAGCAGTTGACGGACGTCATGCCGCTGGTGGCGGCACACAACGACGGCGATGGCGACGCCCCGGCCTCGGCCTCGGCGTCTGTGGCTTCATCATCCACCGGCGCGTTCGTGCATGTCGTGCTGCGCTATGCCAACAGTTAATAGAAACGCTGCGTTCCTAACCGCTTCAACGTGTTCTTATCGCTGGCTCCCTCGTTTTTCAGCCAATGGTTGGCATGGCTACTGTTTATTTCGACCAATGAGCGTGCTGCTTGCGGTGGCTGGGGCAGGTGCCGGTTGGCACCTCCATTCGCATTTGCTTGGCGGACGCTCAAAGCAGACGCGGCCATCAGCTCACGCACGCCACCACCGACCGCCATGTCGACGCTCACGCCTGAGGCCTCGCGGCTCTACCGCGTCCGTAAGACCACCGTCAAGATGCTGCACAACCGGTGCGTCTCTCGTCGTTGACTTTGTCATGGACGCCCTCTTTGCTCACTGACACGTGTGACGGTCGCTTGGCAGCGGCTACATCGTGAGCGAGAACGAGCTCGTGATGACGCCCGAGTCCTTCCAGGCGCAGTTCGGCGACAACCCAACGCGCGAGATGATGACGATCCTCGTCGAGAAGATCGACGACCCAAGCGATAATTTATTCGTCTTCTTCCCGGAAGACACGAAAGTGGGCGTCAAGCCAATTCGCAAGTGCGTTGTTGTCTCTCTCTGTTTATCTATCTCTCTGTGTGCTCACTGCTGTGGAATCCGTGTTGATGACAGCTACTGCAACCGCATGAAGGACGAGAACGTGACCAAGGCCATCCTGGTCGTGCAGGAAGGCATCACGCCGTTCGCGCGCCAGGCGCTGAACGAGATGGCGCCACGCTACAAGATTGAGCACTTCAAGGAGACGGAGCTGCTCGTGGACATCACGGAGCACTCGCTTGTGCCTGTGCACCGCGTGCTCACGCGCGACGAGAAGGCGGCGTTGCTCAAGCGTTATCGCATCAAGGACTCGCAGCTGCCGCGCATGCAGCTCACGGACCCGATCGCGCGCTACTACGGCATCACGCGAGGCCAGGTTGTCAAGATCATCCGTCCCAGTGAGACGGCCGGTCGCTACGTCACGTACCGCGCCGTCATGTAAGTCGTTGCGCGTGCCCTTAGCCCCTCCGAGTATCATTAATCAATCGCTTTCAAACTGATCGCTTCCGTACTCGTCCTGTTGCTGTCGAGACTGTTGTTGCGTTGTACGCGGCGCCGCACGGATCAGTCTGCTCGTCACGCGCAGCTCTTCGTCGCCGTCGTCGTACACCACGTCGTACGTGCCATCGGTGTACACACGCGCAATGCGACCCGGGTAATAGTCGGCGCGGCCCTGGAACCGCGCTTCCACGCGGTCACCCTTGGAGAACTCGGGCTCAAAGTCGTCGTCGTCGTCGTCGCGCGGCGTGTCGTCCATGCGTCGCGATGAGCCACGGCGTCGCGTTGAATCTGAATCCTCCGAGTCGCTTCGTGCCTTACGTTTCTGCTTGCGACGCGTTGTGCTATCGTCGTCGCTGTCGTTGCCGTCGCTCGCTAGTTGGTCACCGTCGCACTCGCTATCGTCGGGCAGCAATGCCTCGGCGCTCACTTGCTTGACAACGCGCTTACCTTTGGTCAATTTCACGTCGTACGTGCCGTCCGTCCGACACAGCTCGATGCGGCCACGCAGATACTCGTGGCGCCGCCGCACACACACACGACTGCCCTCCTCGAACGTCAGGGCTTTGCCCAACGGGCGCAACTCACAAGCAGCCAGTCGTTGCAACACTTCGCCTTGACCCACGGCCTCGACGATCCGCACGTCGAACGTGTTGTTGGTTCTGCACAGCACGATCCGGGCTCGGCGACGCGTCTTGGTGCCCTTATGCGCCACAGCAACGAGCATGCCTAGCTCCAGCGACGGTCGCTTGGGTTCTTCGTCGTCACGCAGCCGTTTGAGTTTGCTAAGCTCGACGTTCTTTGCCTTCTTGCCCTTATCAAAGTGCACGTCAGCCACGAAGTAGTCGCGATACAGGCGCACGAGCGTGCCCTTGCCGTCCTCGCTGGTTTGCACGCGATCACCAACTTCGAGAGAGCGGAAATTGCGCGCAGAGCTAGGCTTGGTCTGTTGGTTCTTGTCTTTGTCCTTGTCTCGCTTGCGGTTGTTGCTCCCACGACCACTACTGCTGCTGTCGCTTCGCTCCGAGCTAGTTGATCGGCGTCGTCGACCTCTCTTGTCTGCAATTGTACCTAGCTCCTTGCGCCGAGTGCGTCGGCGTCTGGCAATGCCGCGGTTGCTGTCGCTGTCGCTCGATTGGGTTCCATAGCCTTGTTTCCTCAGCAAATACTCGTCATAATCCTTACGGTTCCGGTGCTTACCATACTTCCCGCTCAGCATTTCGAGCAGGTCCTCCATCTTGCGCTCGTGCGTCACCTGCGCATTGCCATACTGGCGATACAGCCGCCTGTCTTTCTTCACTTGGAACGCTGCGAGGCGACGAAATGTCTGCCGGAAGTCTGATTTAGTCAATCCTCGACGCCCAGCAAAGCCTTCCTCCTTCAACACTCGCACAATTTGGTCGCGAGAGCACGCCATTCCCAGCTCAAGCAACGCTTGAGCTGCGACAACCGTCGACAGCACTCGCTCCTCATCATCTTCATCGTCGTCGTCCTCATCTGAACCGCCTTTAGCCTCCGGTTTGCTCTTCTTCGCTGGTTTGCCGACGAATCTGTCGAACGTCTCATCCACCTCACGGACGAGGCTCCAGTGGCCGTCTTCAGACTCATCATCATCGTCGTCACTACTATCGCCACCTTTGGCTTCGCGCTTTCGTTGCTTGCGCGAACTCGCTTGTCGAGACCGTTTGCCTGGAGACTTTGAGCCGGCCTTGCTGACGTCTGTGCCTGCAGCGTTGCGCTGCTGTGGCTTGTATCGAGGGCACAATCGAACATGACCGGCCTGCTGGAGGTGTACGATGCGTGAACGATGGCACAGCGCATGGTTCTGCACCTTCTTCTGCACGCGCTTGACGTTTGATCCGTTCTCTTCCACGATGGCACGAAATAGGAAACAGGAAAGCACAAACTCAGCGTACGCCAACACAAGGGCTGGCGCTGGCGCTGGCGCTGGCTGCGGGGTCTTGGACGTTTCCTTGTTTGCTGTGGCACTGGCGCCCTTACCTTGGTCTCCTTTCGCTACAGTCGGTGCGTCAGAGCTCGTATCCGTCGGTTCAGCTGCGGGGGATTTGCTTGTGGGCTTTGGCTTCGGTAACTCGGCGATGCGCTTCTGAGACCACTCCACGACGGCATTGGGAGCGATTTGTGGGAAGAGCTGGCGCAAGGCAGCAGGGAGCACCGCCGCTGGTTTCCACAGTTTAGAATCTAGAGGCTCAAACTGCTGGAACACGCGTTGCAGCGGCGTCACATCAATGCCGTTCAATTGTGTGTAGCGTACCAGGAACTCGGCGAACGAGAGACGGCCATCACCATCGAAATCAACCGCAGCAAACCACTCGCGGGCTTTCGCTTCGCAATTGTCTCGCCCCAGCGCCTTCAGTGTGGCGACCAGCTCTTGTTCGTCGATGTCGCCGTTGTGGTTCTTGTCCATCTTGTCGAACGTCTTGCGGATGCCAGCGATGTCCACGACTGGCACGATGTGATTGACGACTTCAGGTGCCGGCACAGCCTTGGCGACAAACGAGAACGCCGTCGCAAAGTCCGCGAATGACACTTTGCCATCGGCGTCCTTGTCCAGCAGGTGGCTGTGCAGAAAGTCGTCCACGACCTGCGCGGACTGCTCCCAGTGCAGCGCTGCTAGCGCATGCTTGACTTCAGCGAAGTCAAGGAAGCCGTCGTGGTTGGCATCCAATCGATCAAACGTTTCCTTGAGCTGGGCGACGACCTCGATACGGTCGCGGTCCAGTACTGCCAGGTAGTCCTCGAGTTGGCCGTAGCTGAGACCGTGTTCCAGCAATTCTGTTGCACACAGCGACGTTTTATCAGACTACACACAACGAAGTCGCTAGCTATCAGGCAAGCACAAACCCCGGTCTTGCAGTCGGTCGATATGGACGAGCAGGCGCCGCCGATGGAGCGGGTTGATAATGCCCAGCAGCAGCTGCAGGTCGCAGTCTTCCAGGTACAGCAGTGCACAGCCGTTAATCGCATGAGTTTCGAACACCTGCGCAAGTTGCGGCAACTCCACATCCTCATCCAGCCACGCGCACACGTGCTTGGTTGTCCAGTCGCGCACGTTCATGGGTCGTTCCTCCCTCTCATCTTCTCGCGATCGCGCCTTCACTCGTGTCGGCCTCGACATTGCAGCGGTTGTTTTGCCATCGGCAGCACCTGCATGAGCGTGTCCGTTTCCACCATGCACTGACAGTGCTGCCTTGCTGCTGCTGTGCATCCTGTGCGCTAGCTCGGCTTCACGGACTCGTGGGAACAACGCGCCGC